>ML677335.1:44102392-44254018 GCA_007922305.1 Dermatemys mawii | reverse complement strand
AAAGAAAGAAAGAAAGAAAGAAAGAAAGAAAGAAAGAAAGAAAGAAAGAAAGAAAGAAAGAAAGAAAGAAAGAAAATAAATAAATGTGGGGGCTCTTTTATTTGCCTTCTGACTTTTGAGCCTTTAGTTTGCACTTGGGTCACATTTTCAAGCTTTCCTCCACAATCAGGACAGTTGGAAATTTACTTATTGGTTTAAATAAATGCTGAGATTGTTTCTGGGAGCTGGGGCTTTAATTAAACCATCCAATATTGCAAGACTCACACTAAAATAACACTCACAAGCCTGAAAAAACAAACATAAAGCTAAAGGGTGTTGCCTCTTCCCATACACAGAGATACAGAGCTTTTATGTTCACCTTTCTACCCACAATCAGGTCACTCTAATCTCCTTGTTTGTCCACATTCACACTGCCTGAAAGGTTTTTGCTGTATAAATCTGATCAAAGCTCCAGGGACCTGATCCTACAGCCAGATCCATACAAAGGACCCCTGTGCAAGCACCCAGGAGTGAAGGGCTAGCTGTGTGAATTAGCTTGCAGGATCGCAGCCTAGGCGTACAGTTTTAGGCAACATTTTGGCACCAAGTTGTCTATTAAAAAATGAATAAATAAAAATGATCCAAACAGAATGCCACATGCTCCACTTTCTATTCCAGTCATGCCAGCTTTCACTGCTGCCTGCTCCCTTTCATTGGCATAGTGTGTATTTAGCCTACAACCTCTTCAGGGCAGGCCCTGCATGATCTGTCAAGTGCCATGCACATTGCCATATAATTAGTAAATGACAAAGGAAACTCACTGGGTCTCCCTGTGTTTCTCTCCTGCTCCTTCCACAGTTTTCAGTCCCATCTCTCTCTTCTGTCGCCTTCTTCTGCAGTTTCATTTTCTGCTCTTCTGTCTTTCTTCCCCTTTCCCTCCCTCTGCCCCAACACCCTCCCACTCCTGTGGCCCACTCATTTGTTCCCCCCAGTAGGAGTTTCTCTCCTTATTTCTCTGTCCTGAGTGTCTCTGTTCATGTCCTGTCCCCTTGGGTCTCTGTCAGCGTTCCCTCCCTATTCTGAACTGTAGGATACAGATGTGGGGACCCGCATGAAAGACCCCCTAAACTTATTTTACCAGCTTAGGTTAAAACTTCTTTTGTACCTGGGTGAAAGGCTACCATCACCAAGTTTAAACAAAAAATCAGGGAACAACCACTTGGAGTTCTTAATTCTCCAAAATATTCACCCAAGCCTACACCCCCTTCCTGGGAAAGGCTTGAGATAAACCCACCACCAATCCTGTAGGTGAGTCTGATCCAAAAAACAATCAAAAACAATGGAAAAAACCAGTCAGGTTCTTAAAAGGAGAATGTTAATTGAAGAAAAGGGGAAAAAAGGGTTACCTCTATAAAATCAGGATGGAAGTATTTTTAGAGAGTCACAAAAGATTCAAAAAACAACACAGAGGAATCCCCTCTAGATTAGTTTCAAAGTTACATAGAAAACACAGGGATATCTCCCTCTAGCAAGAGAAATTCACAAGTGAGAAACAAATATAAGCTAACATGCCTTGCCTGGCCATTGCTTACTATTTTTGTGATATTTAGAGATGGGTGTAGAATTAGGTGGAGGAAAGAAATGGCTGTCTGATTCCTCTGAAATCCCCAGAGCAACAACTCACAAACAAAGGCACAGAGAACAAAACCTTCCCTCCCCCAGATCTGAAAGTACCTCCTGTCCCCATTGGTCCTTTTGGTCAAGTGCCAACCAGGTTATCCTCTCCCCCTTTGGGGCTCTCTCTCCACTGTCTTCATACTTGGGTTACCCTCTGTCCACATTTCCATGGAGATGGGGTGGGGATGGATCTGGGTCTCTATTTCCATGTCTCCCACTCCCCAGTAGGAATCTCACTGTCTCTTACCTGGTATCTCTTCACCAAGTCAGGGGTTGCTTGTTTCCCTTTCCTACCCCTTACTGGAGCAGGGGGAAGGGGTGTTCCTGATTCTCCTTGGGAGTCTCTAGCAGTCATTAAACCCAAGGCAAAAGCAGCACCACAGCGGGAGGCCAGGCAGGTCTGTGAAGAATGAGGGAGGAATTCCCCAACCCAACCCCCACAGAATAGTTAACACACCCCCTAGCAACCACCTCCCCTAACAACAGGACTGGCACTAACACCCACCTTAGCAATAGTGTCTGGCTCCACTCCTGTGATGAGTTGGCCGTGACAGCTCTGCTGTGGATTTGGGAAATAGCTGCTCTGAATGCCTGTTACTCACAGGTGCCTCTGTGATTGTTTTGCTGTTATCTGTGCATGTAGGGAGCTGTTACTCTCACTAGTTGTAAGTGTTTTCAAGTGGCAGAGGCCTGTGGCTTTAGAACTACAGGCTGAGGGTTCTAATCCTAGCTCCCTCAGTGGGACTCCCACATGCAGTAATGATGTGTGTACTCTGCAGTCCCAGGATCCACAGCAAGGAGATGCCACATTGCCCTATCCACCAGACTATGTGACTCAGAATTGTTGATTCTCAAGCTTCTCATCTGTAAACCCACAGGAAGACCTTGTTAACACAAAAACCTCAGTTAAACTGGTGGGGATGCTCTTATTTTGGTTTATCTCAAACCAGATGTCAGTCGACTTAAGCTAAACCAAAATAAGCCACACTGCAGCTTGAACCGAAATGAGTGTGCACACAGAGATCTACACCAGTTTGTTTACACTGATGTTAACTAAAGGGTACTAGTCTCTCTTTAGACAAGCTCTAAGACTTGCTCTCATATGGGACTCAGTAAGTAGTAATTCCCACACAATGACAGGGTACTCCCAACCCCACACACCTTGTCTGTTTTGGCAGTGCACATTTAAAGGACCAGGAACAGGCATTGTGCCCAGTGAAGTCAATGCCATGTCTCCCATGGACTTGGATGGCAGTTGGAGCAGGCCCACCAATAACTACAGAACTAAACCACGGTTCATCCTTCTCACTGAAATGCAGGGCTGGAAGGGATCACAGCAGGTCATCTAGTCCAGGCCCCAGGCCTGAGGCAAGACCAAGTAAACCTAGACCATCCCTGAGAGATGTTTGTCCTGCCTGTACTAAAAAATCTCCAGTGATGGTGATTCCACAATCTTGCTTGGAAGTCTGTTCCAGTGCTTAACTAACCATATAGTTAGAAGAATGAGGAGTACTTGTGGCACCTTAGAGACTAAAAAGTTTATTTGGGCATAAGCTTTCATGGGCTAAAACCTACTTCAGCAAATGTATAGAGTGGAACATACAATAGGAAGAGAGGGGGAGAGAGAGAGATATGGAAAGATGGAGGTTGCCATACCAATTCTAAGAGGCTAATTAATTATGGTAAGCTACTTATTAGCAGGAGAAAAAAAAAAATTTTGTAGTAATAATCAGGATGGCCCATTTCAAATAGTTGACAAGAAGGCTGAGGCAAGAAGGTATCATCCTCTTTAAAACAGCCCTTAACATATTTGAAGACTGGTCTTAGATTTCCCCCACTCCTGCTCCAGTTTTTTCTTTTCCCAGTTTTTTTAACCTTTCTTATAGGTCAGGTTTTCTAAACCTTTTATCATTTTTGTTGTTCTCCTCTGGACTATCTCCAGTTTAACCACATCTTTTCTAAAGCGTGGTGCCTAGTGGACTGGACAAAGTACAGTGAAAGCCTTACCAGCTCTGTGCAGCGGGGGACAATTACCTCCCATGGTTTATATACAACACTCCTGGTAATAAACCCCAGAATGTGATTAACCTTTTTTGCAATTGCATCACACTGTTGACTCACATTCAATTTGCGATCTACTATAACTCCTAGATCCTTTTCAGCAGTATTGCCACCTAGCCAATTGTTCTTCATTTTGATAATTGTGCATTTGATTTTTCCTTTCTAAATGAAGTACTGTGCACTTCTCTTTATTAAATTTCACTTTGTTGATTTCAGACCAATTCTCTCATTTGTCAAGTTTGTATGAATTCTAATCCTGTCCTCCAAAGTTCTTGCAATCCCTCCCAGCTTGTTCTCATCCACAGATTTTAGAAGTGTACTCTCCACTCTATTATCCAAGTCATTAACGAACATATTGAATATTACTGGACTCAGAACAGATCTGTCACCAGATTTGTCCCCTGAGTTTGACAGCAAACCATTGATAACTACTCTTTCAGTACCGTCTTTCATTCAGTTATGCAACTTACCTTATAGTAATTTTATCTATACCACTTTTCCCTAGTTTGCTTATGAGAATGGCATTTGTGTCAAAAGCCTCATTAAAATTAAGATTGATTGTGTCTTCTACTTCCCCACATCTACTAACTAGACCAGTTACTGATTAACATACTGATAGACAAGGTAGGTGAAGTAATATATTTTACTGAACCAGAAAGGTATTACCTCACCTACCTTCTGTCTCTAATATTCTGGTACCGAAAAGATTACAGCTACACTGCATGTGACATACTGATAGTCCTGCTGATTAACATACTGAGTTTTTAAATTATAATGGATGCTTGTTCTCTCTCCATTTCCTCCCTTCCTAATTCCTCCCACTCTTGCCTCTAAGTTTGCCAAATCCAAATGAGAGCGACTGCGTGAGTTAAAGATACAAAGTGAAGACACAAAAAACTAATGGCATATGGAGCTTTTATCACTCTGATTAAACATGGTCTAGAACTTCAGCTTCATGATTCCACATCTTTGGTGGCAGGATAACATAGAAGTGGAAACAAGACAGCACAAGGGTCAGCGTGGGAGAGGTGCAAAGTAAGGGTCCAATATGGCTGACATCCCTTCTACTGAGGGACTGTTGCAAGACATGCACCTAGCAGGGCCAGTTCAGCCATGCCAGAAAGGGTCCCACCAACCCAAGTCTGGCTATTCCGGCTCATATTCCAGTGCCACGTGGGGTGCAGCACAAGCAGCATCACACGGACTGAATACACTGAAATGATAGTAACTTGGTGAATCAGGATGGATCCCTGTGGCTGAGGCATAGTGCAGACTGCTCTCAGCTCCTGTTTAACATGAAGCCCTCGTCCCTCTAACTGCTGCCACCAGGGCCGGCTCTACCGTTTTTCCCACTCCCAGCAAAAAACAACAACAAAAACAAAAGCTGCTCGGGCTGCTGCCGCCCCAAGAGCAGCCAGAACGCCGCTCCTCAGCATGTGCCGCCACAGGCACTTGCTTTCTCCGCTGATGGCTGGGGCCAGCCCTGGCTGCCACTAACCCACACCCCAGTCCCGAGACTCCTCCCAATCTGGCATGACACAGACACCGGGGGGAGGTAGGCACGAGAGGTTGCACAATGACCCTTGGGCCTTGTAGCAAGTCAAATGGGTTTGCAGGGCACCTCAAGTTGGCTTGAAGCAGCCAACTCATTTATTTAACATGCAGCTCCTCAGCTCTGTTGAAAAGGGAACCCCAAGAGGACTGCATCCATGGTTTGGTTTGTGATGAAGCAGAGTCTGGGTGAGCTCTCCCCTGACATCTAGTGGTGAACTGTGGAAAGAGACTTCAGAAGCTGCTCCTCTGGGCATGGACACACCCACCCTGCCTAGGTGCTCAGCATGATGGGATTGCTTGCCCAAATGGTCACTTGTGACTGGTGTTGGATCCCCAGTCTCCTGTTATTGGGGCAGGAGTAATCAAGGGTTGCTATCCTTGTTGTGTGAACCAAGGGCAACAGAACTGTACCTGGAAGTAAAAGGCAACGGTAAACCTGTAGCCTTTGCCAGCCACGGGCTGTCTGATAGTGAAACTCGCTACCTCACCCACAAGCTAGAATTCTTGGCCTTGAAATGGGCCAGCACTGAGAAATTTCGGGACTACTTGTATGGTTCTCAGTTTCAAGTGTGGACAGACAACAGTGCAGTGTGTAAGGTACCTCCTTACCCCCGCCTTCCACCCAGGGGTGGAAAATGAACTCTGGGTGGGACTGAACCTCTAAAGTCTGGGGCTGCACTGGCCGAGAACAACAACTGTGAGTGGGGTGCAGAGAAGGGACGGGCATGTTAAATGGACTCTTGGGTTGCTGGTCTTAAGACCCTGAAAGGAAAAGGACACTGCCCAACTTACTTGGGGGTGGATCTTTTGTTTATAGTTTGTGTTTATGAGCCCTAGTTGCAGTGTTTTCCCAAATTAATGCTGAGTTACTTCCCTCCTTTTATTAAAAGTTTTTGCTACACTCAGACTCTGTGCTTGCCAGAGGGGAAGCGCTGCCTCTCAGAGACACCCAGGGGGTGGTGTGTAATTGTCCCAGGTCACTGGGTGGAGGTTCAAGCCAGTTTTGTGTTGTATTGTCGAAAAGGAACCCCTAGATACTGAACCCAGCCCTTGCTGCTGGCTTCACCCGGCAGAAGGGTTAGAGTATAATTACCCAGAGTTGATTGCACAGCTATCATCCAAGCAATCTACCTGAACTTTGAGTCTGCAAAAGCAGAATTGGAGAGCTCTGGGGAAGAGGGGCTCACAGTAGAAATACTCCAAGAACTAGACTTTTTCTGTGGAACCTTCACTTCTGATCCTGACTGGCAAGTGGAAGCGACAGACCTGACTGGAAGATTTCAGAACCGTCAGAGCAATTCCACGAGAGTTCCGCTCAAGCCGGAAGTAATGGTCTGAAGGAGAGATGAGAGTTAAGGTTTTCTCCTGAAAATCTTCCTTTTCCACTGTCCTTTGTGCAGCTGGAGCCTGCCCACCATCCATTATTTTTACTCCACAGAGACATTTCATCTAAAAAGACAGCCACTCCAAGTGCATCCTTAAACTTCCCCTTCCCTCATTTCAGGCTGATACCTATTGGCAGCTTCAGCCCTGAACCTAAGGAGTGAAGCAACTGTGTTTTCTGTCCCACTTCAGGGAGATCTACACTTACACTGCTCCACTGGTGCGGCTGTGCCACTGTAGTGCTTCAGTGAAGATGCTATTATACTAACGGGAGAGCGTCTCTTGTCAGTGTAGTTAATCCATCTCCTCAACAGGTGGTAGCGATGTTGATGGCCGACGCTCTCTCATTGACGTAGCACTGTCTACACCAGAGGTTAGGCCAGTATAACTGCATATCTCAGGGGTAACGATTTTTCACCCACTGGGAGGACGTAGTTATACTGATGTAGACCACGCCTTAGAAACCTGATCCATTCAGTCAGCACAATGATCCCAACATAGGTGCCCACTCTGTGGGTGCTTCTACAGAAAACAAAAATTAGCAGGTGCTTAGCAACCACTGACAGCCAGCTCCAGCGCTTCCCATCTTCCAGTGGCCTCACAGATCAGCTCCTCTCCCCTGCCCCAGAGTCACCTGCCACGGAACAGCTGATTGCAGTGGGCAAGAGGCACTGACCGGGAAGTATGGCGATGAGGTGTGCTTGGGGGAGGAGGTGGAATGGGTGGGAAGAGTCAGAGCAGGGTGGGACCTTGGGGGATGGGTAGAGTTGGGAAGGGGTCTGGTGCTGAGCATGGGTTGAGTACCCCTGGGCAAAGGAAAAAGCTGGCATCTGTGGGTGCCAGGGTGAGCTGGATATGATACCAACAGGCAAAAATTATGATCCCAAGGCATCTTTGCAGAG
Source organism: Dermatemys mawii (assembly GCA_007922305.1). NCBI lineage: Eukaryota > Metazoa > Chordata > Testudines > Dermatemydidae > Dermatemys > Dermatemys mawii. The sequence continues at coordinate 44,246,462 of ML677335.1, read as the reverse complement.
TTGGACTTTTTCATTAAAAGTGGCTTTGGAACTCATTTGACACCAATTCTTGAACATGCAGATCTAAACAAGCTGTGTGCATTTTTTTTTTTTAAAAAAAAAACCCTCAGGCTCTACCTTGCCTTTGGGAGGACTAATAAATTTGCTGTTGTAGCAAGTGTTAGTCTCTGGGGGGAATACTGGATGCTGAAGTTTAATAAAGGATAATTCTTAAGCAGAAGAACCGAAAGGGGAACTAGTTCCGATGACAAAGCAAATACAATTTAATTAGCAATGAAACTTCCACCCACTAAGAAACATAAAACAAGAGAAGCACAGCAGTAAAAACAGCCACTACCCATTTGCACCTGTGGGGATTATAAAACCATCTATTATCAATGTATAGTCAGTCAGAGGCTTCTCGTTGTCAGTGATACCAGCTCTATGGTCAATTCTGACTATACCATTGCCCTCTGTTATGTATATGGTTAAGCTGGAAGGTGTTAATGGCTGCCACCAAGCAGGTCTTTGATCTACAGACAATCACAGACCAGGGTACAGTGAAGGGATGTGCTAAGCACCCCTATTTCAAGCTAAATGCTAGAGCAATGATGCCCTTTTATGTAGTGATAGCTGGAAACAATGGGAGGCTATTAGCCATAGCACAGGGCTGCATGGCAAGATATGAGCAGAGCTTGTCTTGTGGTTTCAGCAGAAGGCAGAAGACAGAGCTTCTTGGGGACAGAACTTTCTGGGAGCAGGCTTGAAGACTTCTGAAGATGGAAACAGCTATTTGTGTGTGTGTTCAGGGGAACAGGCCTTTTTCTATATAAAGAGCCTCAAACCAAACTTATATCTGATTCATATCATCCATTTCTTCAGGCCTAGAATACCAGCTAACAGCTCAGGCAGAGGGACAATCAGCTGGAATTAAAGACCTGCAGATCCTAGCTTCCTGTTCTGTGCTCTAACCACTAGACCACAACCAAGACCCCTCTGTGTGTGGTTCCAGAACAAAGCTTTGAAAAGAGAACTCATCTTTAGAAGATAATTCTGTTCCTTTCTGTAGGGGCTTAAAACTGCATGGTAAAGATGGACACTGATTCTAAACGAAGATTCAGTCTTTATCTGAATATATCTCATCCTAGTAAAATACTACACCTTCCAATATTCAGCTCTGCAGAATGAGCCAAAATAGCAGCATCTTAGTCATGTCTTGAATCTCCCTTCATATCTGATCTCTGCATCATGGTTGTTTATCACTTAATTTTCTATGCTTTGACTGGTAGCTCTGACACTGATGATTTATACTAGATGTCTCATATGCTCTTTTCTGTCTCTTCCCTTTATTTCTGTGGTCACCCTTATTGCTAATTTTTTCCTGCCCAGCAATTTCTCAAGGGCATGCTTTTTCCTTGTGCTCATCTGATCTCTATCCCTTTCTCATCAGAGTCATTTCTGCTCCCGGTATCTCCTTGGCGAAGATGAACATCTTTGTCCTTGCAGAAATGAGGCAAGCCTGGTCTTTATATAGGAGCTACCTGGACTCTGACTTCTGCATCCTATGTGTTCCCCTGTTTCGGGGATCACATTGCAAGGAAACCAGGAGAACATCTTTTTAAAATTAGAGATGAGCTAAATTCACATCTAAATTCAAACTTTCCCAGCGCTCAGGCAGCTTAAAGCCAGGATTTTGTTTTGACCCTTTCTAGAGAAAAGGCCTGAAGCAAAGACTGGATCTTGACAGAGACAGGGCCAGTGCAACCACTAGGCAAACTAGATGGCCACCAAGGCACCAAGTGGTTGGGGGTGCCAAAAAGCAGTACCCCAAATTTTATTTATTTATTTTTTAAACACAGCAGAGCACAAGGGGCCCCTGCTCCCTGCCTCCCGAGGGGCTGCCCCCAGAACTGCCAGTCCCTCCCCCTGTGGGAGCAGCCGGAGGTGGAGTGGCGAAGGGGAAGGTCTAGAGCTCTGCACACCGAGCATAGGAAACCCCACCCCCATCCCCACGCCAACCCCTCCCCCAAATCCCAGCCCGCCTCCTCCCCCAGGCACGCTGTGTTTCCCCTCCACCCCCTTCCAGAGAAGCGGAGTGGCGGCATGCTGAGGGGAGGAGGCGGCAGCGAGCCCTGGATAGAGACCTCCATCATGCTGCCTGGAGTGGCTCATGACAGACTGCTAACCTCATGGCAGACTGGCAAAAGGAAGGCAGACACCCCAAAGTGGTGGTATGTTCTATAGTTAGATTTCACTAACACAGTAGTAAGTGTGAACTCCTGGATCACTAAAACAGCCTTACCCTGGAGTCACAGAGAGTTCCCTTGGGCTCAATAATCTATTAACATAAGAACGTCCATACTGGGTCAGACCAAAGGACCATCTAGCCCAGTATCCTGTCTTCCAACAGGTCCCTCTGCCTGCAAGTCCTACCCCACCACAGCCCTCCAGGGCTCTGTCTTTCCCTGGCTGAGCCAGCTCTTCTCCTTTACCTCTGAGCCCTGCATGAGCCCTCTACCCAGCAGAGTATCCCAGCTCCATCACAACCTGCTCTGCACCAGCTCCTGCCACTCCTTTGTGTTCCTCCACAGCCAAGAGACTAGCTGGTGAATTCTTCCTATACCCCGCCCTTCTGCTCCAGGCTTTGTACTTTTATAGCACCACGTAGCTCCTCCCCAGCTGGGCTTCCTCTTTAATTAGGCCTTTCCCCCCACCGCCCCCACTTCGGATGCAACCAGGGTTAACTGGCCTTTCAGGCCTCCCATTAACACTTGCAGAGCCAGGATGAGGTCAGTATAGTCCTCACAGCCCTACTTGGCAGATCTGGATGCTACCCGACAGAGATGCTCCCACAACATGACACTAACCCCAACCCCATTAACAGCATCCTCCCCCAGAACAGGAGCCAGCTTCGTGCAACAACCACAGCACTCAGTCACCATTGACACTGCTGGGTCATTACACATTGACATTACAGTAGTGTCAAGAGGCTGGGGGGCTGGACCCAAAGAGCTTACGCCAGGCAAATGGAACCACTGCCAGTCTCTTACCTACTCTCCTGTATGCCCGACCTTTATTTCTCACTCACAAGCCCAGGACTCTGTCAATCTCACCCTTCCCCCTCAATCCTGACCTGCCACCTTTGGGAATTACTTGAGCAAATGCTGTTGCCTCCATGAACTTCGTTGCTACAGGGAGGGAGGGATCGCGACACTGCCGCTGCTAGACGCTGGGGCTCAGGATGGGAGCAGTCCTGGGGCCTAGATACCCATGCTGAATGCCCTGCTAAGCCTCTTTCTAGCTAAAGCTGCTCCTGCTCACCCAACTGTCCAGACCTCCAGGCAACTGGTGGCTGTAATAACAGCAGAACAGCAGCTGCAGGCAGAGGAGGGTGGTGTAACAGCCAACCAGCCTCACCGTGAGTGACTGACAGCAGCCACAGGGGCCAGTTTACATGGTTTACCCCCATCAAAGGTCACAGTGTGGAGGCCAGGTGAAGTCTTAGCTAATTACATGCAAATGAAGGTATGCTGATTGATGCAGGAGAGGACAGTATTAGCTCTTTCTGAAATACCATTGCAGCACATCAGAGCATGCCCACCAATCTCTCCTTGCCAGTTGGCTTGGCAGGGATCAGAGACTTCTCTAGAACAGACCTTTAATTTGTGAGCTCCCTGAGCTCCTGTCCAGGGAGGCTACTCCTGGCCCCTCCCGTGTTTTCCCTCCCTCCCCTGCAGCCTCAGATCGCTACCAGTGCTCTGGCCTGCTGCTCCTGGGCAGTGCTGCTGCAGCGTGGCTAGTTCCAGCAGGGCAGGAGCTCCCGCCGCTGTGAGTGGCGTGGTAAGGGGGCGGGGATGTGAACTCTGGCAGGGCAGCATGTCTAGCTCTGGAGGGCTGCACAGCCTCCAGATATGCTGCTCTGAGCAGCATGGGGTAAGGGAGCTTGGGGGTTGGCTAAGGGGCAGGGAGTCCTGGGGGACAGGGAGCAGGGGGTGGGTGGATGGGGTGGAGGTTCCGAGGGGATGGGGAATGGGGGGTGTTGGATGAGTGTGGGAGTCCTGGGGGTCTGCTGAGGGGGGCAGTTAGGGGTTGGGGCAGTCAGGGGAAAGGGAGCAGGGGGTGTTGGTAGGGGTGAGGACGTGACAGGGCAGTTAGGGTGGGGGGTCTCGGGAAAAGCAGTGGGAGGGGGTTGGATAGGTTGGGGATTCTGAGGGGGGCTGAAAATGGGTGGGGGTTGGATAGGGGGCAGAGCCAGGCTGTTTGGGGAGGCACAGCCTTCCCTACCCAGCCCTCCATACAATTTGGCAACCCCGATGTGGCCCTCGGGCCAAAATGTTTGCCCACCCCTGCCTTAGAGACTAACAGATATATTTGGGCATAAGCTTTTGTGGGCTAGAACTCACTTCATCAGATGCATGGAGTGGAAAATACAGGAGCAGGTATAAATATACGAAAAGGTGTGAGTTGCCTTACCAAGTGTGAGATGAGTCTAATGAGACAATTCAATTGAAAACTAGATACCAAGAGAGGAAAAATAATTTCTGAAGTGGTAATGAGAGTGGCCCATTTCAGATAGTTGACATGAAGATGTGAGTAACAGTAGGGGGAAATTAGTACTGGGGAAATTAGGTCTAGGTTTTTGTAATGACCCAACCACACCTAGTCTTTAGTCAGGCCTAATCTGATGGTGTCCAGTGTGCAAATTAATTCCAGTTCTGCAGTTTCTCGCTGGAGTCTGTTTTTGAAATTTTTCTGTTGAAGGAATTGCCACTTTTAGGTCTGTTACTGAGTGATCAGGGAGACTGAAGTGTTCTCCTACTGGTTTTTGACTGTTACGATGCCTGCTGTCAAATCTGACAGCAGGCATCATAACATTCTCTTATTCTTTTGCATAGAGACTGTCCGGTTTGGCCACTGTACATAGCAGAGTGACATTGCTGGCACATGATGGCGTATATCCCATTGGTAGATGTGTAGATGAATGAACCCCTGATGATGTGGCTGATGTGATTAAGTCCTGTGATGGTGTCCCTTGAATAGATATGCGGACAGAGTTGGCACTGTGATTTGTTGCAGGGTTTGGTTCCTGGTATTTTTGTTGTGAGTATTTGCTGATGAGTATTTGTTTCAGATACTCACCAGCAAATACTGTCTGTATCTGGGGAGACAGTCTTGGGGGACTGTCTGTAAGTGAGGACCGGCCTGTCTCCCAAGGTCTGTGAAAGTGAGGGATTGTCCTTCAGGATAAGTTGTAGATCCTTGATGATGCGCTGGAGAGGTTTTAGTTGGCAGGTGAAGGTAGTGGCTAGTGGCTTTCTGTTACTTTCCTTGTTGGGCCTGTCCTGTAGTAGGTGACTTCTGGGTACTCGTCTGGCTCTGTCAAGCTGTTTCTTCACTTCATCAAATGGGTACTGTAGTTTTAAGAATGCTTGATAGAAATCCTGTAGGTGTTTGTCTCTGTCTGAGGGATCGGAGCAAATGTAGTTGTATCTTAGAGCTTGGCTGTAGACGAGGGATCGGCAACCTTTCAGAAGTGATGTGCTGAGTCTTCATTTATTCACTCTAATTTAAGGTTTCGTGTGCCAGTAATACATTTTAATGTTTTTAGAAGGTCTCTTTCTATAAGTCTATAATATATAACTAAACTATTGTATGTAAGGTAAACAAAATGTTTAAGAAGCTTCATTTAAAATTAAATTAAAATTAAAATGCAAAGCCCTCCAGATCAGTGGCCAGAACCCCAGCAGTGTGAGTGCCACTGAAAATCAGCTCGCGTGCCGCCTTCGGCACGACTGCCATAAGTTGCTTGCCCCTGCTGTAGACAATGGATCATGTGATGTGGTCTGGATGAAAGCTGACGGCATGTAGGTCAGTATAACTGTCAGTAGGTTTCCGGTATAGGGTGGTAGGTAGGTGAAGAGTTCATTTAGCCTAGTGATATCATTTAGTGAAAAATTAAATCGCTTGATCGAGTTTAGCTCAAACTGAAGTAACACATTTCAAAAAATTCTTTGCATGTGAAATGCCTCCCAAACCCAAGGCTTCTCGTTTACACTCCCAGAACTGAAAAATATCCTCCATGCTGGTTTTGAATTGTGTGTGTATAAACCATCCCCTGGGGCTAGGGCCTTTTGTGCCAGGTTTCAGCCTGAGTGACTTTTTATAGCTGAGTTATAAACTTTTAAAGGCCAGACTTAATCATAGCGATACTGAGACAACCGCTACAGTAGTGGTTTAAGGGGCATGGCTCTGATATATCTGTGTGACATCTCCAAGTACACTTCATACAAACAGCAGCCGGGTATCCCATTTGCAGTGAGATTCTCCAGTCTGGAAGAGCATGAGGTCTAGTGTTTAAAGTGGAGCCCAAGACTCAGGACTCTTGGATTCTAGCCTTGCCTCTGCTACTGTGTCACCCTGTGACCTTGAGCAAGTCACTTACTCTCTGTGGCACCAATCCTTCCCTGTATTACACAGGTGTAAATCCAAATAATTCCACCAAACTGTGGATTTACACAGCTTTAACTAAGAGCCGAATTTGACTCGCTGTGTTAAATGAGGATGAGAACATCTACTTTCTTCTAAATGAGGTTGCAAAAGTTGTTCACAAAATACTTTGGGGGCTCAGCTGGATGGTGTTCTGTAAACCCAGGAAGTGCAAATCCAAATTCTGCGTGTAGTGCTGCTTGGAGTTAGCACCGTGGCGTCATATTGGAATTGCAGAACCATCTGAAACTGGGGAGTCAAAAGAGCTATTGAGTCATTCCCCCTGTGGGTGGCCTATGGACGTTTGTTCCCTACAATATACTCTGCAAAGCTCTGAGCCACCTAGTTCTGAAAAACTGCAAGATAGCAGGGCTTCAACCACGTATCTTGAAGTAGACTTCCCATTCCAATAACTTTGATGGTTAAGCAGAATCAGCATTTGATCAATATGAGAACAGAACCTTTCACAGAGAAAATGCCATGAATTAAAACAATACAGAACTCTTCTTGGTGGTGTTTTTCTAAATGTATTTGTTTATTAAACAAACAGAAACTACAACATGCATCAGATACTTTTCTTTATTGTACAACAAAATGATGGTGTCATTTGTAATTGCAGCGTTTCCAGCAACATCAGGCAGACTTTTTGATGTTATCCAGTTTTGCACAGTCACTAGAGTGTCGCATCATGAATTATTAAATCAGTGCTTCGTGGTAATACATAATTTCTTATCAATTATTCATGCTAATGTGCGTGTAGTTTACTTAATTGTGTTATTGACGATCAAAAGTAATTTCCTGAAAATCCTCAAGGACAGAAAATTTAATCAGCGTAACTACTTTTCAGATGCAATGCTGTTAAGTATTCTTAATTTGCTCAACAATTCACTTATTTATGTACCTTTCTGGAGGAAATACGAGTTTAATCAAACAATTAGATTGAAGAGTTAGTGTACAGAGGGGCTGGAGTATAAGTGAATGCAAAGTAATTATGTTGAAATGAAGTTGGGTTTGCCCATTTTAGACAGATCATTTTTTGTTGCTGTTCCAGAAATCTAAAACACTAACTATGACTGGAGAGATCACTAAGAAAACAGTGATTTCCTCTGCCCCTTGTGACATAGGCTCTTTTTTTCCTTAGGTGGTAGGAAACAGTTGGTTTGTTGCTGTTGTTTAAATGAATAATAATAGCTTGATCTGAGACATAATTTATAGTGAGTGAAATCTTCATTACTTACTGTTCAGCAGCGTTGGAACAATAATCATCACCAGCTATTGCACATTCCCCCTTTGTTAGGACATGGTTTTAGCATCAGTGCATGAGAAAAAATTCAAGATGGACCAAATTCAAAAATGAATCTCATTCTACCAGTGTCAGACCCACTGGAATTTTCCTTGTGACCAGCTGATGGACAGATTAAAAACCGTATCCCGGATCAGCCTGTGTCAACAGGAGCAGGATTGCGCTTTTTGCCCTTCATTCATGGCCCATTCCTGATACATGTTGAGGGGTCTCGACCCTTTCAAAGTCAAGGGGAGTTGAGGGCATTTGGGATTGCAGGATTGAGCCTTTAGAGACCAGGCCTGCATGTTTGTTCCCCCTCTCCACTTTCTAACGAGCGATAGTTTCTGGCTAGCAAAATCCTGCCAAAGAGCAGGGTTGGCGAGACACCATTAGCCAACAGATAGTCCCTTTGCATCCTGAAGGGGTCATGAGGTTCTGTGAAACTCCTGGACTGAGATTCTACAGACCTCTAAGAGCAGGAATTTTGCTGTCAATAACAGTCAGCAAAGTCCTACTCCAGGCCTGGCTCACTGGAGCAGAGCTCCATAAGAGTCAAGTCCTGCAAAGTGCTGAGCACCACTCCGGCTAACTAAGGAGGCTCTCAGCACACCATGACACAGGATGAGATCCCAAGGGATAGCACAATGCCTGGAAGGATAATGCAGCACTGCAGACATTGCTTGGTTGACATAATAGGTCAAATTCAGCCCTTACAATAAGCAGCATAGCGCCATTGAATTTTCCCCATTTGCAGAAGGGCAGATTTTGGCTCTGTAACCTGATTAATTTAGGCCCTGATCCAAAGACCATTGAAATCAATGTAGTCTTTCCATTAACTTCAGTGCAATTTAGATTGAGTTCTAGAGTATTAGTTCATATGCTACTATGTTTAGGGTGAGTTTCGGGCTGGAGAGAAGACTGCATTTCCAGTAGGGTCAATTTCTCCTTCTTACTGTGCATATAGCCAACACATTAAGACGTACTCTTGGCTTTCCAGTAAACTGACAAGCATCAGGAGACAGGACAGCTCGCTTTTGGCTAGAATAAAGGACTATCCAGAGATCCTTTTGTCTTCTTTATTGAAAATACAACACACAAGGAAGCGTTTTCCCTTTTGCAACTCCGTTTGCCACCGTCTCTTTCCAAACACATTTGCGAAATGGCCTGGAATGGTCCTAGAACTTTTTTTCAAAGCTCAACAATCTCACCTAAACAAAGCCTTTCCATTCCCAGAAATGACTGCCATCTTCAGTACAACGCTGACACTGCTGCTTGAGAGTTATTTGGGCTGCCATGGTACTTCCAGCGTTTCCTACAGCAGATACAGGCAGTGCCACAAACAATGAGAAAATATTAACCTGGAGCCCAGTACTGGGATTTCAATCACTAGCAGTTTCATTGTGCTGGTGATCGCTGTATTCCACTGAATCGCTAAATGAAAGTTTCACTCTTTTTAGCATGCTTGGAATGAGTTTGACTCCATTTTCTGCTTTTCAGACCAAGGCTGGCTGGGACGGACTCAATGAAAGTAGGTGACAATGGAAAGTAGCAGGCAAAACTGGCATACAAAGGGTTACGTGCTGTCCTCTGGGGTAGAGCTAAATGGGCCAAGGCAGCCCCCAAACACACAGTGCCTCTGCGGCTTCATTCCCCCATCGCACCAGAGGCAGCAGGAGCCATGCTGTGTGACAGCCCTGCAGCTCGGTGGTTTTGGCTGGCTTGGCCAAGAGCAGAGCTGGGGAGTCCCACTGCAAGGCACTGCGCTACTTAGCACTGCTGAGTCTCCCCCCACCAGTGCCCAACTCCCCTCCCTGCTAGAGGCGAAGGTGCATGGTCAGTGGCAGTGATATGTGGCTTTCCAGCTCCTGAGCTGTCCGTCATTTTCTAGGCACCGCCATCTTGAGAGGCAGATGCTCTGGGAGAGGCACCCAGGGGATTCCTGAGTGCTGCTACCTCTCCTCTGGGAAGTGGGGGCTTGTCACGCAAAGGAAGCTCAGAGCCAGGTAAAGACTCACCTGTCCCTCACTCCAAGCCAGGAAAACCCAGCCTACCCTGAGGCACTGTCCCACACCAGGCCAAAGGTGGCTGGGGTCAATCCTGCTTCTGACAAAGCCAATGCCGGGGGCATTGCTGAGTACAGCGAGAGCAGGCCAGAGCCCTGAATGATTTAGTATCACTGGGATGCAAGGAGGCTGAAGATGGTATCACAGACGGTTCCAAACACAGAAGGTGCCAGGAAATCAAAAGAATAAATCTACAGCGGCATCAGGGATGTGTGATGCGCAGTTGCAGTCCTCTCATATTTGCTCTGGATCCTCAGGATCCATGGTGGCCTCACGGCATGTGGTCTGGAAGGGCCACGTCCCAGTCCATTACGTGGCCCTTCCCGAGGTTCAGGCCAAGGGTTCATTGCAAGGAGCTGGTGGGTGGGGCTCATCCATCCTCATACGCTCTTGTCCCCATCCGTCTGTTCCTTGACCGGAGACGACGTGTTATCCTGGCTGTTCTCCGGGCCAGGTTTGGCCGGAGGGGTGGGGCTGCTGCTGGTGGATGGCAGGAGGTTGGCAGACTGCAGCACGGCCTCCGAGTGTTCCCGCGCTTTCATGCGCAGTGCTGCCACGCTGGCTGTGCGGTTGCTTTGGCAGCCATAGGTGGGGAGGAAGGAGAGGCCCATGGGGTCTGGAACGCAGCAAGAACACAGAGGGCTCCCTGGGGGAGGAAAGAGACAAGTCACTGTCAGCTTCAGATAATGTGGGGTCACAACCAGCCGTGGATCCCCAGCTGCCCTAACCGCCATAGCGCCACTGCCTTCAAAAGAGGCTCCCTTACTCACAGCATCTGGGGATCTGGATCTTCACTGGGGCTAATGCCACAATCAGCGTCGTGAGAACATAGCGCTGGTAGGAAAATGGATTTTCCATCCCTGAAAAATGTCTAGCTTTTGAAAACAATATTCGTCACCCTTCAGGATGAAAACCCTGCAGCTAGAAAATCATGTTTCACTTTGACCATTTTTTTGTCTTTTTTTATAACAAATGTGTACGAAATAAATTACATTTTGAAAGAGAAAGAGGCTGTGAAACAAAAATTCAAAGCTTTCCTTTCCAGAAACATCAACATGTCCCCCCACACCTCCCGATTCTTTTTCTAAACAAAATTTCATGAAAGTGAGACGTCATGAAAAAAAATCAGTTTAATCAAAATGGTATTTCCTGTTGAAAACCCACTTTGACAACAAATTTCAACCAGCTCGAGTGAGGACACAGTTCAGGGCCGATTCCCAGATGCTGCAAACCTCCCAGTGCCATTTGCAGCAAAAGAGGCTCCCTGATCTACACTAGCTTGGAATCTGGCCCTTCCTTACTGCTGAAGCTAAAAGTATCCATGAACAATAAGGTGAACCCAACACCCTCAAGCTGGGATCCAAACTTTCTCCAAAACTGGAGAAAACAGGTGCTTACATCTCAGGTATTATTTTGGCCTCTTTGTAGGGCCTGATCCTTCCAAAAGTTGAGTCTCTCAATTGCTGTCAGTGAGCGTTGTGGATGCTCAGGTCCTTGCAGGATCAGGACCCATAAGGGCCAAAATCTGCTGCCCTTATGCTGACTAGTATCTTGCTTCGCAAGTTGCCCAGAGCAACTTGTGAAGTAAGTTATTAATCAATATGAGTGAGGGCAGCAGAATCTGGCCCATAGACAGAAGCTGATCATGACGTTTAGATTTATATGTGGCCTTCTTCCACAAATTCAGCCCCAACCCCCCCAGGTGCAATTTGATGCTGCTGAATTCATTTCCCTATGCTTCATATAGGAGATCAACCCCAATACTGAGATCCCTAATCCTGGGATCCCTGAAATGAAGTTCTGAGCTCTATGGGCAGCAGCATTAATCGCTGGGATCTGGGGGCTTTGATTCTGTCTCCCATCTTTGACCTTGAATCCTGAATGGTTATTGCACTAAATGGGTAGTCGCCTCAGCAATAAAAACCCAAACCCACCCAGAAACAGGAATCAGATTAATGTATAAAAGCACCCAGGCCGAAATGATGCCAGAGGCCTGTGAAAATTACCATCATTTCATTTTTGTGCCATGTTCATCGTCAAACAAAGAGCCAGGAGATGCCTGGAGGAACCCCCTCCCTGTGTTTCATGAGCACTGCCCAAGGCCATCCAAGCAAGACATTATTGCCAGTTATGAGAAGTGTCCGAGGGGCATATTGAACATGCTGCTTTGGTCAGGCCTGATCAGAGCAATTGCACAGAAAGCATTAGAGTTAGCGTTTAAGGCCAGAAGGGGCCATTATATCAACTGTCTGATTGCCTGTATATCACACAGGCCGTTTACATTTCACCCAGTTACTCCTGTAGTCAGCCCAGTAGCTTGGGCTTTACATTAAGTGCTGGGCTCTAAACTAGCTTGTTCTTGATGGTGGGAAATGTCCATGACTGGGATCAACTGTGGGAAACTGCAGATTGTGTGAGTGGGTTCATAAACCCCTTTGATCCTGGATCTGCAGTCTCGTGAAATGCAGATGTTCTGCTGGGCCACCCAGCAGTTCGGGTCAGAGAAGAATCCTCTTTGAGCAAACTGTCTTTAGGGCAAGAAGCTCACATGGCTTTCATCTTCCTGGGTCTGACCTTGGAGCATTTAGCATCCTCTAGCCCCTCCATGCGCTTCCCAAGTCAAGTTCAGCACCCAACTCAGCCAGTCCATTTTTTGCCACCTTTCTGTGAGAATAGTCGACCTCCTGACATGACCATCAATCAAAGTCCTTTAAAAGGGAAAGAAGTGGGCCCAGGTAACAAAAAAGCAAGGCTAGCATGAATTTGGCCAGCTGTATGGGAATAGAGGGGAGGTAGAAATTAGTATCTCCCCTTCTGAGGCCACCCTGGCTGAGTTCAGATGAGTGGGAATAGACTCAATCGAATAAGAATAATTTTTCCTCCATGGTTAGCAAGGGATAAAATATTTATCAGTTTTCAGTACCAATCTAGATTCTTTGCTTAATAATTAGATCTGTTATTACCCAGTGGCTTTCTGCAGTCGAATGCAGTTGAGCTACCCCCGGTGAACACATGGATACCCCCATCAATAATTCATCCACGAACTGCTTGCCTAATTTTCTTTGCCACTAAAATGCCTGTATGACGGTGGGTCAAATTCTATTCTCAGTTATCCTGTATAAATCCAGACTAACTCAGTTTAAAGTAATGCTGTTTCTCCAGGGTCATGTTGGTGTAAATGAAAGCAGAAACTGGCCCTTCATTATAATACACAGTCGCAAGTCACGTGAAGCCACATGAAGCAAGATTGCATTGATTCTAATGGGCAGTAAGTGCAATGGAGTCAGTGGAGCTGTATCAGCATAAAGCAGCGTAAGTGACATTAGAATCGGTCCCCATCCTTCCACATGCTTGTCAGTGGGCCCATGATGGAAAAGCACATTGACCTCATTGGAATATACATCCACTTATGCCTGGGAAGAACTTGGCCCATTATCTCATTGCAATAACCTGGGAGTACATGCAACACTACTGGAAAATAAACAGTTATTCTTAATTCCTGAGGGTACGTCTACACAACAATTAAACACCCCAGGCTGGCCCAGGTCAGCTGATCTGGGCTCAGGTTTCAGGGCTGTAAAATTGTTGTGTAGATGTTTGGGCACCAGGATCCTGTGAGGAGGGGGGTGTCACAAAACTGAGGCTGCAGCCCAAGCCTGAACATCTACACAGCAATTTTTAGCCCCCTGGCTTGACATCTGTGAGCCTGAGTGAGCTGATCTGGGCCAGCTGTGGCCATGCCATGGATCTTTTATTCCGGTGGAGATGTACCCTGAGTGCCTGATCCACCTTCCCCTGAAATCTATCAGAGTTCCTCCATTGACTTCAAAGGGAGTTGGAGCCAGCTGCTCAAGTACCGCATGTGAACTGTTTTATTTCAAGAACTCTCTACCTCCTGTACACTAAATTAAAATACACAGTTAGGTTTCCATTAAGTTACAGCAAATTCTGCTGAATTGATCGAAACCTCCTTGCATTCCTATATGACATCATGCTTTAAAGGCTCAGCCTGGACATAAATATTTAATGTAATAAATACAGTCTGAAATATTTGATCCACTTGGCAGTTTAATTGATCTACTACAGAGACTGACAGGAAAAATTAAATTAGTTCTGTCTTGTCTCTGCCAACAGCACATTTTAATTGTCAAGGTACTTGAACTACAATTTGGGTTATGCATAGAACCCTTTTGCACAGACTGTGCTGTTTTAATGTTCAGAGTCAGCCTAGGAAAGTGGAGTGGAAGTGGAGCGAGACATATATTGATTGAGGAATATTCAAAAAATATATGATTTTAGCTCAAACAGTTTCAGAAATTCAATAGATCATCTTCTTGAAAGCCAAAAACGGATTCTCTTCCTCTCGCAAACTGTGTGTGGGGGGGTGAAAATCTTAGCTGGAGCCTGAAATCGTAGGAAATAGAGTATCTAACTACCTTCTGCTCCTTTGAAATCCTCCTTTAAAATCCTGGGCGGTGGCACACCATTGCATGCTGTTTAATTTATAGTAAATGGGGGGTCAGAGTAGAGTTTAAATGTTTTTTCTTTATAATATTCAGCTGGGTTTTTTTTTTCAATTTGTTTGCATCCCCATGAACCCCACATAGTGAAATTGCCTTTACCAGGGATGTATGGCCATCCATTACCCAGAATACAGACTTAAAATTGCTGTTGAGATTTGATTCAAAGAGGGCTTAACCCAGTGTTCCTTGACTACTGCAAACAGCCAATGTACCGAGCTGCACTCAGGACTGATCAGTGGGAGGGTAAAAGTGGCCTTTTGCTATTTTTGTAGCTTCTTCAGCCTAGAGCTGGTAAGGGCCCAGCTGGCCCCTGGTGTAACTTAGAGCAGCCTCACACCTGCTGTAAGTTTGCATTCCTAAATTGCCCTAGTGTAGGTGAATGTCACCCACATCTCTTTTCCTCCAGCCATGCCCTCCGCCTTGGAGGCTGGGAAAGGGTGGCGCAAAATGGATACGCTGGCTCTAATAGTCTAATGCCACTGGGATTTCAGATCTGCCAGGTGTGTCATTGGAGCAGCATGAAGCAGGCAAAGCGGGACTGAGATGGTGACCCGGTTATTTCAATGTGAGCTTTGGTTGACATACAATACAGCTTTGGGCCAAGGATATTTACAAGCTTTTCACATTACATGACTTGTACTCACGTTTTACATAAAAGGGGAGCTCATTTTTCCATTATTCCTATTATTAGGGCAGTATGCGTGGTGCACTAAGCATTGCCCAAACACACGAGAAGAGACAGTCCCTGTTCCAAGGAGTCCGTGTCCAGCCTGTATGTGCCGTTAGTGCAATTCCAAAAATAATTTAGGACTCTGTGGCCAGATTCTGCCTTTGGTTGCATATGGGCAGCGAAGCCCACAAGGGCAGGGCATATGTATATGAGAGCAACAATAATCCTTAGAAACAACCAGAATTTAGCACCTCCCCCATCCCCTTTACCCTAAGCGTCGTCAAGTCCTCTCCAAACAGGTCCAATCCTTCGCCTTGTGAACTTGTGCCACTCTATGTGAGGTTGGAGTGAACACCTGCACCAGTAAGGATCGGTCTCACAACTAAGGCTTGGCAGGATTCAATCCTCCCACCATCACTGCCATCCCCACAAGGAAAGCCATGGCAGAAAGGGTCTGATCCTTCTTCCCACTAAAACAAACAGCAAAACTCCCAGCTACTTCATTCTATCTTAGCTTCTTATCTGGACCCCATTAGCATGGTATCTGGGCACCTCACTCTCTCTAATATATTTACCCTCGCAACATCCCTGTGAGGCAGGGTAGTGCTAGCACACCCCTTGTACGCGGGGAGCTGAGGCACTGAGAGACCAAGTGACGTGTCCAAGAGCCCTGAAAGGGAACTGGTTACAGATCAGAGAACTGAGCCCAGGTCGGCACTCTGACAACTGTGCCAACGTTTCCCCGCTAAGCCCTCTGCCCTTTGACTTCTCCACACGAGATGAGCTAGGATTTGCAGCAGCATTTCCACCTTACCAGACCACTGCACTGGGTTAGCAAAAGGAGATTGAGACAGATTGCCCACACCAAGGAAAGTACTTAAACACGTAATTAAGTGCTTTCCTGAAGCAGGGTCCAAATTAGTGACAGAGCCAGGGAAGAGTACCCAGGAGTCCTGATTTCCAGTCCCCTATTTTTTACACTAGACAACATTTCTTTCATCTAGTGAACATCAGTTCAAGCGTAACTGGGGTTCTTGCGTGTTTTGTTCCCAGTCTTTCTCTACCCAAGTGACGTTTGACAAATTCTCCTCATCTGTCCATGATAAAAACTGAAGCACAGCAGAGCTACATTTCTCGCCGTTTACCAGATATTACACAATGAATCCTTCATAATGCTCCCAACTGCAAGCACTGCGGCAAACAAACCATGAAAGATCCTAATCAATGTTGCTTTGGAATATCTGCTTTGGTATGTAGCGTGCAATGCTGCCCCTCTATGCGTGGCATGGGGCTGCTATGAAAACAGAGCAAGCTATCACTCGCATGGAGAGGAGCTGGGAGTGAATTATGAAAGTAATTCCCTGGCAAGAGTAATTATTTTTCTCCGCATATGCTGCACTATGTATCGCAGGTTCTCAGGAAGTTTCAGCTGAATGTAACAGACGTGCTTTTGGCCTCAGCCACAAGAATGGCAGAGCACTTCCGCTAAAAACAGAGATTCTTGTTTACACGCATTAATAACCTCTTCTCTATTAATGAATTGCATTCATACTGTCATCCATTAAGGAGATGCTCTGAGGTCTCTCCATTTAGAACACTAGTTTCTCCTGATGTCTATTGTTACGCAGCCCATAAATAAAGCTAGTATTTCCCCTTCATATTTGAGGCTCTGCAATTAAATCTGCTAAATGGACTGTATAGGCATGGTTTACGGTAAGTGATTTATCTCAGAACATTGGGGAAACACAGGAATTGCCATAGTGGACCAGTGCAGTGGCCCAACTAATCCAATTTCTGATGCTGCCCAACCACTGATGCGTCGGTGGACTAAAGCAAGCGATTTCCGATCCCCAGGAATGTAGTGGATGACTAGTATACTGAAACATGAGGCTTCATATCCCTCAG
This sequence comes from Dermatemys mawii, assembly GCA_007922305.1. NCBI lineage: Eukaryota > Metazoa > Chordata > Testudines > Dermatemydidae > Dermatemys > Dermatemys mawii. Next base: position 44,229,551 of record ML677335.1, on the reverse strand, counting down.
AATGGCTGATCCCATTTAAAAATGCCATGGTGATTCTTCAACTGATAAGCCGTATCATATAGATTTATCAGTTCCAAGGCCAGAAGGGTCCATCGTGATTGTCTAACATAGGCTAGAGAACTGCCCCACAATAATTCCTAGAGATGAGCTTTTAGAAAAATATCCAGTCTTGATTTAAAGATTGTCAGAGATGGAGAATCCACCACGATCCTTGGTCAATTGTTCCAATGGCTAATTACTCTCTCCTTTAAATATGTACATCTTATTTCCAGTCTGCATTTGTCTAGCTTCAACTTCCAGCCACTGGAGTATGTTAGACCTTTCTCTGCTAGATTGAAGAGCTCATTATCAAATGTTTGTTCCCAAATATATAGCTCTCATGGTGGCTTGATGATGATTGTCTAAGCACAGTATTTGATGAGATAAGCACCTAGGAGGGAGAGGAATTGTCCCAGGTGATAGAAGGGGTTAATGGGATGCAATTAATATGGGGAAAATATAGGCTGAAAACCGAGAAAACTTCTTGCTGGCAAGACATGCTACTCTGTGGAATAGTCTGTGTTCTGCATCATGATTCTCTGGTGTTATAGTACCACTGGCCTGTTTCCTTCCTGGATGGCCTGAGAGTGGGAATATTCCCCTTGGAACAGATCTGAATTCCTGAACCAGCAGAAGTCTTGAGGCATTGGGCTCTTTTCCTGAGAGAGCAGGGTTGACTTGCTTTGCTCTACAGCAACATTTCCTAGTGTGTCGGAAGAAGAACTAGCTGTGTTCAGGCCAGAGTTGCAAAGCTGTGCTGCGTGAGGAGTGATCTCTGAGGATGAAGCTCATCTTGAATCCCTCTGCCAGATGAGGCTAGTCCTAAATCTCTTTTCTCAACTGGATTGCCTTCCCCTAGGAAGGCCCCATCCAGTGATGGTTTGTATCACACGGCGTCAGATCCAGATGGCATTTGTGGGTGGCTTTGGAGAACTAGGGCCAGGTGATCCAAACCCAAGAAGAGAAAATGTTTTGGTTTCTTTACACAGGCTGCCCCTAGTTGTACAGCTTTCAGGTGGAGGGATGAAAATGAGCAGAGGGGGGCGGGGGGAGAATACTGGCTAACAAGGTGAATCATCATCATCATTTATTATTAGCAGCATTCATTTTTAATTGCCTTCCTCTAAAACACCCATCAAATATTGTCCACTGATACCAGCCTGTTGCTGAACTAGATGGCCCAGCAGTCCAATACAGTCCAGCAAATCCTTTTTCCCACTAGGAAATGTAAAATAACCTAAACTTTCCAGTAACGTTTGATTCACTGGGTATGCACTGTTCATCTGTGAGTCACTGCTTGCCAGGCAGGCTGCTCTCACTGTCTTATCAAGGAACACATGAGCAGGGGCTATTCTCCCAATCATGGGCACATACTGCCCTCGCTGCCACCACAGATGGACCCAGAGACACCGGTAACACTGTTCTGGGGAGATTCATGCTGTATGACCTTGGAAAAGGCACCTTGATGCTGGGGGTCCTGTTTTACCTCCACGGGGTACAAATACTTCTGCTGACTCAAAAGCTGTCACTCGTGGCCAGCGTGACAAAGAGCCTATGAGTTTTAGGTCACCTGACTCCTGCACTTTGCAAACATGCTTCAGATCTTTCCTGCAAAGTTAGACTTTCTTTAATTCTCCCCTCTCCTCCCCCCACATCCCTCAAAGAAAAAATAGAAGGCCTGATTCTGCCACTGTTAATCATCCAGACTAGCATCTTACATCCCTCATTTATGTTGATGGGACTACTTGCAAGATAAGGTCCTACTCAGTGTGAGTAACTGTGGCAGAATCCAGCCCTATTCCTCTTGCAAAGTGATTCTAAAAGCAGTTTCTAGCCATGTAGGCCACTTCAGTCGTCTCCAAAGATAAAAATGTAATATCTACCAGGAGATTGAAATACCTACAAAGTAATATCTACCCGGGGTTGGATTTTCCCCTACTTCCCCACTGTCCTGGGTTACAAATTAACTCCCAAATCAATGTTAGTTACTCATAGTTTATGGGATGCAGGAAGAGAGGGACAAACCAAGCCTCTGGCTGATTGAATTCAACAAGATGTAAAAATGATTTACAGACTTTCTAAAACACTGTGTCTCTCTCCCATTTCCTTATGTCCCCTCCAAACTGACATCTGGGGTTTGATTCTGCTTTCACACTGGTGTAAATCAGGAGTAATTCAGTAGAATTCCACTAGTGAAAAGCTAGTGTAACTGAGATCAGTATAAAGCTCATGGCTATTTTGCCCAGTAGTTCTAACCCAGCACCGTTTGACCCATGAAACTAATTTACCAGCTGAGGACTCAATCCTGCAAATATTGAACTTCTGTTGATGTAAACAGGAGGTTTATCAATTATGCAACTGAAATTTGCAGTGTGGTCAGAAACCAGTATTTTACCAAACATAGCTACGTCCTAACAATGAGGATGTCCACCTAAAACCGGATGATATGATAGGTTCAAGATTTGCAAACCTAGGTCCTGACTCAAGAAACTTTTGTGAGCTAAAATCCACTTTTAGCCCATGAAAGTTTATGCCCAAATAAATGTGCTAGTCTCTAAGGTGCCACAAAGTCTCCTCATTGTTTTTGCTGATTCAGACTAACAGGGCTACCCCTCTGAATCCTAATCTTTGAGGGAGGCCTTTGCAGAGAAGCAGATGGCAAAACCCAGGTTCTCCAGTAATATGATGTGCCATAGCAGCAGCCGACCAACCCCACCCTCTAGGAGTCTTTCTTTCCTCTTTGTCAACTGACACTTTGATGGAGATCACAGCAGATATCTTAGGTCAGGGACAGATCTGTGTTCATCTCTGACATACATGTTCATTGTGAACCACTTCCACATGCTCTCCTACCTCCATAGCTCCTTTCCACTTCACGTGGATTGCAGTCAGTGCTGCAGAGAAAGGGACCATGCTGGAGGTGAGAAGAAGCAGTGTCAAGGAAAGGTGACGATGTTTTGCAAGTGATCACCATAAGGGGATGCTATAAGTATTTTCCAAGGGCTAGAAATCAACCCCACCACATTAAACAACAATAACCGACTCCCACACACTTACAACATACAATGGTCCCCAAAAGGTAACTGAACAAAAATGTATCCAATGCTCAAAGCAGCAGCTCAGGTCACCAGTTCATCTCTGCGGCTGGCAACGTGGTGACCTCCCAGGCAGAGCAGACCCTTCCTAGCCTCCCCTACAGACAGATATGTAAATCCACCCTGGACTCTTGAACTAACACCATTCTGCAATAGCCCAGGGCTCCTAGCCATGATCAGGACTTTCCCCTGTGCAGGGCAGTAAAATATTAGTCGTGCATCTGAGCCATTAGATTTAGGTCTGGGTGCAAACTTCTCCAAAGTTTGCGGGGGAAGAGAATGCTCAGCTCTCTAGCTTTGGTTCTGATGTGTCTCAATTCAAAGCGCATATCTGGAGCCAAATTCAGGGAGCCAGTCCCCAGTCTGAGTAGCTGACTGTATAATCTGTGTCTCTGCTGGAAATTAGGGAAAAGGAATCCTCCTGCCCAGAGGCTCAGGGACTGCTCCAGGGAGGCTGTTTCACCCCAAAGGACGAAGCCAACCTGCCACTGCTGCCAAGGATTTGTGCAGAAAAGCCGTGTAGCATCAGATTGTCTAACTTCTTATGTCCTCCTGCCCAATTCCTGAGCATTGCCATGCTGGCAGCCTCTCTGGAGCTGGGGTCTGATCCAGGGCACATCCGGTGTGACTCCCCACAAATCCAGTCCCTGGCCCTTTGTCCACCAGAACTACACTGGCTCCACAACCAGTGTGGATTCTGCAGCTGTAGAAGCAAGGGCTGGATTTGTCCCAGAATGCCCGGCTCAGCATCAGCAAATATTAACCTGCTTTAAAATTCACCGAAGTACATTTGTTGAAATGATAGCACTTGTTACCAGCCCAAGGGGCATGAATACAGATCAAGAGAGTATTCTGAAGGGGACACGGTTCAGTTTTTATTCCCAGGAAATGCACTTAAATTCTGCATAACTTTCCTTACGAAATGTATTTAATACATAGATGTATGTGGCACAGAAATGTACCACTTTGTGCTTGGCAGTATTATGGGACTTCATGTTTTATAAATCTATAAATTGAATTCATCCTGGTTACACCCATAGCCTTATAAATTGCTCGGCAAAGAACAGCTAATGGATCAGCTGGTAATTTATTTTTAAAAGATGCATACTGCGGCATTTTGGCAACACTAAGGGGCGTGGGTATGGAGTGTTCCCATCTCAATGCATGGGCCTGAAGTAATGGGAAATTACCTTTGTATATCCTCACACACTGACACTCAAGCAGTGTAATTCTTTACAGAGGTCCTACCGTGCAGAAAGATAAAGATTGGGCTTTACGCAGAGAATGCTACAAAAGCAACTGCACACAGAGAACAGGAGGGATGCTCAATGATAGTGCCAAGTGATGTGTAATGCAAAAGGACATGTATAACTAATTTATTAGTATAAATTTGAACCTAAAAAAAATGCATGCAAAGTACGTCTTAAAGGGCCAACTCTTGTTTGCCTCCCTCCTATGAGTAAACCCACTGACTGTAATAGGACTAGCTGCTAGAGTAAAGAGAGCAAGCTTTGACTCAAAATCATGCAAAATATTCAATTAAGGACACAATACTGCACCTGTTCCTCCCCATCAAAGTTGGCGGGGTTCACAGCATGAGTGCGGAGAGGCGGGATTTGGCTTTTCTGGGGAGCAGGCCCTTTAAACCTGAAAAATCCACTTCTGTCCTTGAGTCCACATTTAAACAAAGAGATTCTTTACCTTTCAGAGAAGCGACGTGCGATAAAGCTTGAGCATAGGTGGCTGTGTTGAGAAGAGTCCCAGGAAGACAGGAGGGGAAGAAAGGCCCAGTGGGGCCAACTGATCGGCTTAGGCTGACAGAGAAGAAAAAGTAACTTAGAAAAACAGAATTGCTTGATTCAAGAATCAGTGAGTGTGTGTGTGTACATTTAGAGAGGGAAATTATTAATGCCTTCATTACCCTTACCTCTGCTGAATCTCTAGGCTCTCCTTCTTGTTCCTAGTTTGATCAACTGGAGAGGGGGAATTTAAATTCCTCACTGGGGGTGCCACCTCAGTCATTGTTTCTTTAGAGCCTTCCTGGTCTGATGCGCCTCGTTCCGTCTTTCTCCATTTAGCCCTTCGATTTTGGAACCATACCTAAAAGACGAGAGAAATCAATGATGAATGCCCTGTTTAACCAGACAAGAAGCAATAAAGCTGCTTGTGAATTACTATTTCAGTAGAGACAGTCGTCTGACGCTTGCCCAAAACTTCTCCTTTTCTCTGTGGAACAATCAAGTGTGTCCTCAGCAGGATTTTCACTAAGTCCTTACAAATACAGTTACTTCTGCCTCTAAAAATCAAGCTGTGTTTAAAAATACTCAAAAGGAATATTTGTAATGACAATTTTCTTCAATAGTGAGGCCCCAATCCAACACAGTGCCCCTACTGACCAGCACATCAGCAGGTGCTTAACTTTAATTCCCATTGACTTCTTTGGGACTTAAGCATGTGACTAAAATTAAGCGCATGCCAAAGTGTGGGATAGATGCACTTAAGGATTTGTCTAAGAACTTAGATTTCAGACCTAAATCCTTACTATGTTTCAGTTAGGATCAAAAAAGTCAGAGATGAAAAGGCCCATGAGAGGACATTTTCTCCATCCAATTTGTCGTGGTAGGAGGTTGCCTACAGTATATTCTCTGGCATTTTTGCCAAGTCCACTTTTAAATGTCTCAAAGGATGTTAAATTATCATTGCAGAAGATTATTTCAGTCTAACTGATCTCACTGTCTGAAACTTTTTCCTGACATTCAGCCTAAATGTTCCTGTTCTTAATTTCATTCCATTATTCCAAGTTCTCTCCCTCCCATTCCCATATCATTCTTCTCTCCCCTTGGTGTTTACATCCTTCAAATAGTTAGGCAGGTTGAAAATGCTTAAAATCCCCCTTGAACCCTAGGGCAGGAAATCCACCTCAGGATCAACGAATGGCCAACATTGTTATTATAATTATCATTCTCCTACAACTTTATTTTTATTTAGCTAGCTTTTAATTGCATGTATCAGCAAACGTTGAATAATGACTTTATCTATATTCTAAATTTAGGGCAGTTAAATGCAAAGCAAAATGCAGACACTTTCTTGCGTCTTAATTGAATGAAGGTCACAGCTATAACAACATTTAATTGAGCTATTTTTCATTATCATATTTTAATGACTTTGCACTGACAGTTGCCTGCTTCTGAGGAAAGAGCATGATGAAGTCGTTTATTTCCCTATTTAGTTATTGTTTGACAACATCATCTTCGATTAAGACTCTGCTTTATAGCACATTAATCATATTTGAATGAGCAAGGGGTATAAATGTAAACATATCTCCCATCCTCTGTGTTTCCCCATGTCCCTGCATGAAAGCAGACTAAACAAATGCTTGCATCTATTGTCTGTTTGCATAATAGCCAACAACAAGGCTAAACACCAGTCCTCAGCAATCTAATTGTCACCACCCCTATCTCACCCTTGCACCTTCCAGAAAGAAGTTATGATCTTCCACTTCTGAATGCTCAATAATTGTCTCATTTATCTCAATTTGCAGTTTAGTCTTTAGGCACCAATAGCCAAAATGGCATTATTTAAACAAAAAAAGCACAAAAAAATATGCCAGCACCTACAATGCACTGGCAAAAGGAGATTTTCATTTCCAAATAATAATCAGTTTAAATTGCCTGTATATGACCAATGATTCATGTTCAGATTTAATAATCAGGATCGCATAATCTGATTATAGGAGAAATAATTTGTTTACAATCCCCTATTTACTGCGGTGAATTCCATTATCTCTCTTCAGCCATTGGGTTTTAAGAGATACTAACATGACCCTAGGGAACAAAAGGCAAGCTATTATATTTCCTACAATTAGATCTTTGCATAGTCTTAACCCCGAGCACCTACATCGGAGGAGAAAAAAACAGCATGCAGAAAAGCTTCATAAATAAAATGAATACATAATTGTGCTCAAAGAATGGCTTGAAAACCAGCGGTGGATGCTTGCAGAGCTATATGCATCCTTCTCTTGCGACTGCAGGACTGCAGCTCTCAGGAGAGTTTGAAAACACTTAAATAAAGTTAATCTATGGATATGGGGGGAAAACAAAACTTTTTTTTCAGAAGTAATGTTTGTGGGCCGTGCTAATTATGGGATCAAATTAAAGGTGTTTAAATAGCATTGCAAGCTTTTTAATCCACCTAAATGCAGCATTTTGAAAGTAGAGGGGGGAGTTAAAGTGATGCAGGATGGTTCTATTCTGGCAACTGGACTCCTGCAATTGACTAGCCCCGTTGCTTGGTAGTGGTCTCAGCTCTTTTTTTTATTTTTTCCAAAGCAAGGAAATGGATGTGCATTGATGTAATTTAGTGCCTTAGAGACGCGGACAAATTAGTGTAGAACATTATCACTAGTTAATTATGAATGACCGATTAATCAACCTAATCTAATATTCCACATTATGTTGATGTTATTAAAGTGCATCATGAAAATGACAGATCGTCTTCATTTGCTTTCTTTGGCCAAATGTGCACTCTGCAATCATGATGTCAAAAGGGAAAAAAAGTTTGCCAGTTTTAATATCAGAGTTAAATAATTAACCAGAATGTTTACCTGCACCCGGGCTTCTGTGAGGTTGATTTTCATGGCCAGCTCTTCTCTAGTGAACACATCGGGGTAGTGGGTTTGAGCAAAAACTGCTTCCAGGGCCTCCAGCTGGTTAAAGGACGAGAGGAAATATCTATCAAGAGGAGGGGTTTGGGTTTGCTGTCTGAGTTGCTGGGGTTTATCTAGGCTGGTAAAGGGGGATCTCTGTATGTGTTCCCCACAGCACAGCCACGGGGCACCCTGAGCCAGGCAGATCAAGTTGTACCTTGCGGGCTGTAGGGAGCAGATTCTGGCTCAGCTGGATCCGAGGGGCTTTCTGCGCTCTCCGAGGCCGGGGAGGGGCAGGGGTGAGCCTGCAGGGACAGGGGAGAGAAGGAGGCGCCCGTACCTGCTGCAGGGTGAACGTGGTTCTGTTTCTGCGTTGTTTCCTGCGCAAGAAGCCATCGTCAAAGTCTCCCGTGGAGTGGCCTCCGAAGGGGGCCGAACCTATAGGGGCAAGGGATAGGGCAGTGCCTGAAGAATGCGTGGCGCTCTGCGTACGATACTGCTGGGATCCCGGCACTGCCTGCGCCCTGCAGCGCGCGGTTCCCCTGACCAGGTCTGCCCTGTGGCCTGGACTCGGACCTCGATGCGATGCGAATCCGGAGTCACTCCAATAGAGTCACCCCGGATTCACACCAGTCTGGCTGAGATCTCCAGCGGGCCCCATGTCCACTTTGACTGTCCTTTCCGAATCATACATAAAAGGTACCCAACTATACATTTCCACTCCACCTCTCCATTTACTCAGTGCCAGGTGTCTGAGGGCAAGGCGCAGAGGTGCTGGAAGCGGACCCTCTGCTCTGAACTTCTGTCCCTGAGTGCGTGCGGGCCGCGCAATCAACGCATTTCACAGCAGAACTGTCCGCTGAAGTCAGGGGCCACTGCTGCGGAAACCGAGCCAGGGGGACCACTTCGGGCATAGCGAGAAGGAACAGGGGGCGCCTGCTTTCAGACACTCCACTCCTTACATCTGGGTTTTGTGGTTTATGTCCCCTTATTGGATGGAGAAAGAAAGAAAGAAAGAAAGACCTATATTTAAGCGGTTTGGCGGGAGAGGGGACAGAATAGATGGTTATTATTGTTCTGTACCTTGGGGCAGGTAGCAATTTAGATATTATGTCCTAACTCTATCAGCGCATCAGTTTCATTATGATTAAATCAACTTCTCGCATTATCAACTGCATATTATTTACCTGAAAGACTCCAGCCTGACATATAAATGTGTATTCATTTCCTGTCAACCACAGTGGCTATGATCTATAGTGTAAATAGAAGTAACCGCTTATAGCATGAATCTGAATTAACAAGTGAACTTTTCACCTGACGGGCTGCATTCATTTCCTTCCATAATTTATGCTAGCGATTCCGTGGTATGTGTTTCTAAAAGATCAGGGGAAACAGTTACGTGCGTGCATAGCCGCTAACTCGTGAATATTCACATTCTGTCCATTCACAATTGTAAAAAAGAATAAAACAAGAGCCTGGTCCATACATTATGGATGATTGAATTGCAGATTTACCTTTTAAAAACAAACCGGGTCTTTTACAAATTCGAATAGTATTTGAAAAGTCTCCGATCAGTGCATTTCTATGTTTGTTAAACAATAACACTTATTTTGTTTGAATGTTTAGACAAACCCCACCCACAAGCTCTCAAAGTAACACTAGAGCTAACGCTTCGTTTGCTACCCTTTCATGTCTAAGATCAAACCCGGGTGTTAAACTGAGGAAATTCCCCCTTTGTCGAGGACTGGCGATAAGAAGACAAACGGTCTAGATTTTAAATGATGCAGTCGTCCTCACTTGGAGGATAAACTTTTTTGTCTGTATGGCCCACGGAGTTAATACTATTTAAATCTGGTGTTTATACTTCCTTTCCTTTCCTGTCAGTAACAACAAAGGAACAATCAAGAGTTATTTGATCAGATGGCCCCTTTTCCAGCTAAATGTTTCTTTTCTGCTCTTCTATGCATATTTTACACACGATATTGTTCTAAATGGTACTTGTTCAGAATTCACTAAACAAATTATTTAAAAATAATACTGCTAATCAGTTGAATGGTATGTTTGTATTATATGCGCTACATGTAATGTGTTGCATGTTGTAATGTACCTGGCGTGTCTTTAGGGTTTTGTATTATATGTCATCTGGCACGTGTAAATTGATAAGGAGCTGTTTGTGGGATATGTGCGACAAGGAGGTGTTTTCATCTATCCTGGGCGTGCATTTTGCATGTGTATTAATTTCTGAAATAAGAATTAACTCATAAACTAATCTTTAGCTACTTATAGAAAGTAGATTTTGACCGGGGGGATGCTCTGAAAGAGGATCTATCAAAAAAAATCATAGACCAATAATCTGGGGGTACCGTGTCAGATTCTCTACTGCACCTACAGACCGAATCTGCGTGTCAGAAAATCATGATGCATATTGTGTGGAAAGTTTTTCACTCCGCATGCACAGTGGCTAATAATTTAGTATCTCAGCCAGTTTCCTCAGTAGAGAAAAGTGAGTCATTCACTAATCGATTGTTTACAACAAAAACCAAAAATAGTTATGACACTTTTGCGTGTGTGGGGGTGGGGGGATACTAGAAGAGCATTTTGAGCTTAAAATATTTTAATTTAAATTGCCAAAATATTTCCCCCAAGTTCTTTTTAACAAAATCACATCACGGGAAACTCAGGAAGAAAATATTTCTTTTGGAGGCTGTTCTGTAGGAGAGGTGCTGACAGCCTTAACTGCAGCCCTTATGCCAAGCTTCTGCTTTCTCGTCTAAAGTGAAAGCAACTTTCAGTGGGTAAGTGCCATATTCAGGAAGGGGATTTACAAGATCGGCTTCAGGCTGATTCCTGAACACATCACGGTCGCTCTATGAATGTGTCATTTTTAAATAAGTAACAGCGTGTCTGCTGGGGGAGAATAAGCTACATGAACAAAATTATTTGCCATACAATGGGAGTTTGGGGGAAGCCCTGAAGAAAACACTTGGCTAACGCTGCTCCGGTTTAATAGCTGGAATAGAGGGCATGCGTGTACAAAACCGGGCACATCGAGGCTCATGATGCATCATAACCCGGGTGTAGGGATGGGGTGTTTTCTGTCCGCTGAAATCCCTGACTCTCGGGGTTTGCAGGCTAGTTCTGTGGGTGGCTGAAAGGGGGGAAAATCCCCTGTGCTGGGTAGAAATGTGGCAGCTGGGTAGGAAGCCTCTACTGGTTATTTAATCGTCGGGAACACAAGCCAAGGACAATGGGAGAGTCAGCCCCACACGGGTTTTCCGCTCCTAAAATGAACTTCAAATGAGCAGAATCTGGTTTTATTCCTAGCCTCTGAGCAGGCAAGTGCCGCTGCTTCAGCCTCGGCCCGGGTGACAGGGCAGATCTGATACCGGGATTACAGTGGAATCGCAATTGCTGCAAATAACCATAATTTAAAAAAAACCCTTTTAAAGTCCTCTCGGTTCTAGCGGCTCCGCAGCACGTTCGTAAAATAGCATTAAAGATTTATGCGGCCCCTTTGGCTACAAGCGGGGGGAGGGGTCCTGAAAGTGTCCCGATTACAGCCGTGAAACCAACATCTGTGCTGGGAGGTTAGGAAAGCATTTCCTTCGTAGCCTGGGGCTGATCTGTGGGCTCTCTATTCACAGAGGGGAGGCAGGTGGCAAAATGTCGTGGGGGGTGGAGGGGACACAACAAAAACAAGGCACTTCCAGCATAAATCAAATTTAAAAAATACACCCACCCACCCCCCGCCAATCCCTGCCTCCATCCTGAGGCTGGAGGAAACACCGAGGGGTGCTATTAGATTTCCTCTTCGGGTACGGCTGCGCTTTTCTGCTGTTTCCCGATGAAATTGGAAATCTAGGAAGAAATGGCAAAATCGGCAAGGCTCACGGGGGTACCCTGCCCAGACCCCGCCCCGCCCAAAGGGAAACTCCGGTACTTACACGAATTTGTGCCACAACACTCACCCTCTAACTGCGGGGGACAGTGGAAGTAAAACATTGCCAGGAGTAAGGCAAAGGACGGCGGCTGGCCAGAGCTGCGGAACAAATACCAAAGAATCATTTTCCTGACCGGAATATTACGGATTTTATGTCAAAAATCATCAGCCCTGCCCCCCCTTCCATTCACACAAAACAACTACAAACCCCAGAGGCGAGATTTCATCCGACGGCAAATAATTATTAATGAACAGAGAATAAACTCAGCGCTCCTGTAGAAACTTAGTGGTAAGCCCCCACCCCATCTCAACAGTATCAGAAAACAATCGCCTCCCATAGTGGGTAGAGAGTGATCTTAAAAGAAGAACGTAAAAGAGTTCATTGCTACCGGACAGCATTCAGAACCAACAAAAGTTTTTAAATACTATCTAATCTAATCTATCTATCTATCTGTCTACAAATAAAACACACAAAGAAGAGCTACCTAGAGACGCGAATGGATTCTTTTAAGAAATAAGAACTTACTTTCCAATCTACACTATTCTGTCCCAAGTAAATAGCAGTAAAACCTTTCATTACTCTAAAGGCTGTCTTCATTTCAAATGATCCAATCCACAGGAAGCTGCGTGCAGTTTGGGCACCAGTTTTCTTTTAAGCAAAATCACTCTTAAAATGTATATAGCGTGACATCTCAAATCCGGAAGGTAAATAATAGAAAAAAATTCCATACCTAAAACAAACAGAGGTAAAAACCAGCAGTAAGATTTGGGGTGTTTTGTAACTGGAATAAGATGCTGTGAGTTGTTGGCTGCAGAGACAGAAGGGCTCTGCGGAGTTCTGGAAGTGGCCAGATGTCTTTATATCTGTCTACAGCATGCTCTGCCTCTCAGCACTTGCCTTTATAATCTCACGCATAATTGGCCTTAATCTGATTATATCCAGCGCTGTCTACAGTGAGTAACTTGGATAGGTCTATTGGGCCCTACAAATGGCCCACGTGGTGTGTGGAGGAGGAAAAAAAGCGTCATTTCTCAGCAAACATCAGGAATGTGAACAAAAAATCCCATTATTTTATATGCATTTCGCTTTCACAGAGCTCCCCAGGCCCTCTGTACATCCCTTTGGGCTGCCCCCTTATTGATGGGAGTGGTGGGGGACTTAGTGCTGGTGCATGCACGATCATACGGCATCTTCCCCTGGATGCGGAATCTGACAAAGCGCTTGTTAATTGCCCGCCGGATGGGTTTTTTGGGGCCCCGCTTTGCACACGTCTTGTCTTTCCAAGCAACCGTACCAAAGCAAAGTTTGATTTTGTTCACAGCGAGGGGTCCCTGGATTTATGCTCGCTTCCCGTCTGCGGCGGGACCCTTTGCAATTACTTTTAAAATGCATCCGAGACGTAGGCTCAACGGAGAGAGATAGCCCTTCCCTCAGCCCGGGTGAAAATTAGACTTTAAAGTACCCAGATGAAATTTTCAAGTCAGGGACGCGGGATTGGATCAAATCACATAAACTGCAAAAAAAAAAAAAAAGCAAGTATAATGGCGCATAATTGGTTCTGTAATAGCATTACACATGGATAATGGCCTGTTATGGCCCCCTGCACTATTAAGTGCTTCCCTGGCGTAAAGCCTTTATGATATTAAAGGGGGAATATAATGATATTTTGGTTATTAAATGCGTGTAATTAATTTATGCACCACTGAAAATAAAGTTGGTATTAAGACCCACTCAAGATGCATCAGAAGATGCAAGTCAGACAACTGTTGATAAGTTCTGGTGTCTATGTTTCGTCTAGACTACTGATTTTATTTTGGAACAATTGCTTCTTGAGCAGACTACACAGATTTAATATTTTATAAACACTGTAATGTTCTGTGCAGGAACAGCAGTAAGGACGAGCAAACCTACAGAAGCTCTCTCAGACCTGGTGGGAGTTTAAAGCCACAGCACGTTTAAAGGCAAGCAAGGAGAAAGATATAGATTGCACAGCTGCAGAAGCAGAGAGATTTAAAACGAAAAGGTCTTTAGGTAGTTAGTCCACATATATGATCTCATTAAATAAACATGGATAAGCCTTTGAAAATTCGTCTATACATCTGCTTTAAACAATGCATGGATTTGGAAATTTCCCCAAAGAAGTGTACCCCGACTTAAAGTCTGTTTCAGACTCTTTATTTGTAAAGCAGAACTAAAACAGATTGGATATGGAATCTAACACGATTGCGATATATTTAGAACCTGCAAGTGTTCTGTCTTCCAAAGCACCCTCTGACAACATATATCGCTGCTGATTTACCACCCGGGCAAGTCTCTACAGAAAACTATATTACAAATTTGAACTGGTTATTACAGGACCATGCACCAATTCCTGAAATGGTCTAGTCCAGCCTTATCCTCGAAATAGCTGTAAAGGGTAATTTTTACCTTAAAAGGGTGGGGGGTGTAGAAGAAAAAAACAACAAAACCCAAAGGTCAAAGCTGACTCTACTCATGCACTGCTTTCAAACCCAATGGCAGGACTGGCATTGCAGGATCCCTATGCATGTAGACAGATGTGCCTTTTCCTTTCTCTCTGACGTCGTGGGGGGGGGCGGGAGGACGAGGAAGAAAGAGAGAGCGTTTTATCATAAGAACTCCTAATAAAATAATAATAACTTCATTCTGGCGCTTTCAGGCCTTGCTCTTGTCAAGGGATGCATTGCTGTTTTGGCTCCAAGTCTCACTTTCCCCAGCGGTTTAAAGTTTGCAAGTTCAGCGTATTGCAGGAGGCAGAGCTGATCAAATGGAGTAAGGGTAAGTGCTCTAAGTTGTTTTCTTTTTAAATAGAAACAGGAGGCTCTCTCGCTAAGCGCCCAGCTCATAACCGGGCAAGGCTGCCATTTCTCCAAGAAGCAGCCGTTGCAAAAACAAGCAAGATGACTAAGCAGTATATAATTCCCCCACCCCTCGCCTGTTTAATTTTAATGCACAAAATGAATATTTGACATAATGAAAAGTTATCTGATTGGAGTCTCTTTCTCCAGTGGTCAAAATCATAAAGCAGATTCAATTGGAACGATTTATTTCAGCACCTGGGACAGCGCCTCTGGTATCAGATACAGCACAACTCCAATGGTAGCCCCAAACATTCCCTTCCTTCTCTCCATTGAGATCCTTTCACTGTCGCTTCGATTTTACACTGTCAGGGGTAGCTGTTGGAAAGACTATACCGATATGTCTCAGAAACTCCACATGACATCTTGATTGTTCTCGTTGTTTTCCTCCCAAGTTGGAAAATAGCTGGAAGTTTCAATAAGAGGCACTATCAAAGATCAACATTTTAAAAAATCAAGTGTAAAATAACATCTAAGTGCGCTAAAAAACCCCAACATTACAGCACAGCTCGGCTTTCCAGGGAAGTCGGGAAAACATATTCCTTGTGGGTAGAATCTCTCTTTTGCCGTTTGTTTGAATCTTATCGCAAAACTGTGTTTGAGCTGTAGGCGCCCACCCTCCTCCCCAACGCTATCCATGCCAGACTTAGTCTTTACAATAAATCCTAGACATGGATTGAACGGACCGAACAAAATCATGTGCGGAGAAAATCTTTCCCTTTGGAGATTTAAGCTCTGATTTGGCAAAACTTTAAGAAACTCAGAGTGACCGAAGTTTGATGAAGCAGCTGCCGTCCTGTCGCTGTCATAAACACTTGCTCTGTAGGTGATGCTCAATACCTGGCCACAAAAAGGGCTAGTAGCTAAAAGGTTGTGTTACCTTAATTCCTATGCAGTAAAATGTATTTTCCAATTAACCAAATTTGCCGATTTGTCCCGCTTGGACACTCTTATAATTTATAACGTAAAAGTGTTCCTTCTTTAGCTAAAGACCAAGGTGACTGCTTTTAATTTTCTGTAACCTCTTTACACTTGATGTTCACCAGACTCATCATGTTAATTGGCTTCATATACGGATCATCAGTTTAATGAAGGAATAAATCTTATGTTGCTTTATGTCCCTCTGTTTTAACAGTGATTGCTTTAATGAAGAATGTGAGGTGTTCAACATCAAAGCTGCAGGAGACATTAGACTCTTTTTTATGATGACTGAAACGCTTATTTAAAGCTAAAACCATATTTCAAAAGGTTTTATTTAAATCACTTCCAGTGGAAAACACCATCGGGTTCTCCGCCCAAGAAAAGTTTAGCTTTCCTGCAGCAGTCAGACACTAAGGGTAACACACCTCTATTACATATACACAGCCTAGGTAGGCTATTAACAATATTTCTGGTCTGAATTTATAAGGTTGCCGTCCTCAGTGAGTTTTCTGGGGAAAGGGTTACTCATAGGTGGTGAATATCTTTCTATGTTATCCTGTTACAGTTTCATCATTCAGATTTAGACTAAGGAGCAGACATCTTAATTCACATAAAAACTCTCCACATTGCTAGAGTTCCTTTCTCCAAGAGAGGGATGTTAGAACTGGGAGTGGAAGGGTAAAGTCTAATGAAACATGGACTAACAAGGAAGCCTGCAAATCAGAGGGAGACCATGGAAAGAAGCAATAAGCTCAAGCAGTATACAGGGATGATAGGAGCTATAGGAGATTCAAAAGGCACAGATTAAATGCACTCTGGTCAAGTATTCTTACATCCACTGACAGTGGAAGTAAACCTTGCTTTCTCTAATGGGGATTGCATATATTTTTCTCAGGTAAGGAATGTTGTTCTTAGATCCTCTGGGGAATGCTCAGTGCAGCCTTCCATTCCATGTTCTGAGATCCTCAGAGAGATCAGGCAGAGTCTGTGGGATCTGGAGATGGCTGGGACACTAGTGCAGAGAGTTAGCTCCATCTCAATGGCAACACTTCTCCACCTGGAGCCCCGCCTTTACCCTTCCTCACCTAGCCCTATGTGACAACAGAGATCAAGGATCTACAGGGATGAACGGTGACAAAGTCAGCATAACTCCCAGGGAGTCCATCCCCATGGGTTTGCTCTGGCTGACAACATACAGAGCAACTCTCTACTGGTCACTTTCTCATCCCACCCACCTGTGTCCAAAGCAGGGTTAATGAGGAATGGCTTCTAAAGGGTCAGTAAAGGGTGACATCTGTCCATGTATGGCACTCCTCTGTTCCCCACTACCATTGTACCTGAGTGCTGCAGATGCTTTAACATATTGATGCTCATAACACCCCTATAAGACCGGGCAGGGATATTTCCCCTCATTGTACGCATAGGGAATGGAGGCACAGAGAGGCTAAGTAGCCCACCCATGGTCACATGGTCTGTGCCAGAGCAAGGATTTGAACCCATGTCTCCTGAGTTAGCACCCTAACTACTGGACCATCCTTCCTCTAGGTGATGCTAAGTTGGCTCCCTTGACACCAGCAGGTTTGTGGCAGTTTTAGCAGGCTTCCCCCTACTTTACTCTCCTTTGCACCTAATGGCGGAAGGTGTCATTGTTTGCTTTAGATGTATTTCCATGTTTCCCAGTAACTGTTTATGGCCTAAACCCTAAAATATGTGCTGAGCAATTAGAAATTTGAGAGCTGCAGAGCTGATAGTTAGAGATCCCCGGAGGCCTTGGACACTGAAAGACCCGTGAGATTTACAGATTTAGGGCCAGATCCTGTCACTCATTTCTCATATGAGTAGTCCATATTCAGACACCTAGTCCTATTAATGCAAGTGGAATCACTCTGTCAGTGACTAGGACATGGACAGTCATGCCTAGTGGTTAGAGCAGGATTCAGTAGCCAGGATTAGGGGGCCAGAGCTGGAGTCAGCAGCCAGATGCCAGAGCCAAGAGTCAGAGCCAAAGTCAGAAATCAGAGCTGAGGGTCACAGACAGGTTACTGGGAGTGAGGAATGGCTGGGTCCAAGCCAGGAGCAGGGCTAGGAACAAGCAAGAACTATCATAGCCATGGGCAAACACTTTGAGCAGCCACTGAACCATTACTGCTGATGCTGGGCTTAAGAGACAGTCTGTTGATTCCTCCCGCCAATCAGGTGTTGTAGCCAACCAAGAAGCCTCCTACAGACCATCTGTGCTCACTAGTTTGCCTGGAGACTGGATTTGCTACAGGCCCTAATTCCTGACAGTGAGGCTAGAGTTTACAGGGCTAGGTCCATAGCACTGACATTGGTTTCATTATAATTTATCCCAGCTTTGCTGTTTGATGTATTTAGTACTCACATGGAGTGATCATTGAAGCTAGTATTTTCAAATCTGAGGGCCTAATGTTAGATGCCAATTTTTTATATTTAGGCTCCTAAATAAGTAGCCTGCTTCTCAGAGATGCTGAATGTTCTCAGTGGCTCATCCAGCTATCAGCAGCTGAATTTGGAAAATTTTGACCTTGCTGTATATTTGCAAATCTTACCAATACACAAAAATTACACACCAGAAAGTCAAAGCTATTATTATTTTTTTAATTATGAGAAAGAAGTCCATGTATATTTTATAGTTCACAGAAACTCTCTTGCTTTGTATTTGCATATGGGTTCTAACACCGAGAATTCTTATGATTTATGGTTAGGATAATGTCTGTGTTTCTCATTTAAGTTTCATTAACAAAAATAATCAAAGTGGTCTTCAGAAGTATAAACCAAATAAAGCTGAAACCCAGAAACTTAGATGCTAATATTTTTGTGTCATCTTGCTATTCTCATGATTTAACAATATTTTCTTTTTCCATTTTGAAGAAAGAAAATAAGAACAAAAGAGAATTAGATGATAGGCCGGCAAAGTTTGCATTAAATATCCCACCTTGTTAATAAGTGTTGATTCTGCTGAAAAAGTATTAACTAGGATTTGCTGATCCACCACGGCAAATGGCTTATGGCCCAATTATAAGGGCGGTGGGAGTGACTCTCTAGGGAGGATCTAGAGTGTGGGCTGAGCAGCTCTGAAGAAGGGACCCTAGGAGCAGATAAGCATGGGGAGCAGATTTCAGCTGAACTTTATATTGTATTGTTGTTAATTTCTGTGTTAATAAAATCAAACTGCAGGAAGAGGATGAGTGTGGACACTACGCAGAGAGCACAGACAATAGATACTGAGAGCAGATTGAAAACAGCACCTGCTCACAAGACATTAATCTGTGAAGTGAAAAAACAATAA
Organism: Dermatemys mawii; assembly: GCA_007922305.1. Taxonomy (NCBI): domain Eukaryota; kingdom Metazoa; phylum Chordata; order Testudines; family Dermatemydidae; genus Dermatemys; species Dermatemys mawii. Next base: position 44,210,724 of record ML677335.1, on the reverse strand, counting down.
GATAAAAGAGCATATAACAATATCTCCTACATCTACTGGGGCACCCTCTAGATGTTCCTGCAGATTTTCACTAGTCCTCTGTGTACTGTGTACTTTTTGGATAAATGAGTTTCCTGGACTTGGTTGGTGTGGCATACACAGAGTAATACCCTCTATTTTAAGATGTTCCATGTGTACATGTTAGGTAGTAGAAAAATAAATATAATATGTTGTGTTATTTTAAATTTAGTCTCAGAGAGGTAGCCGTGTTAGTCTGGAATTGCAGAAGTGACAAAGAGTCCTGTGGCACCTTAAAGACTAACTAAAGTATTAGAGCATAAGCTTTCGTGGGTTAATACCCACTTCGTTGGATGCTGCATCCGATGAAGTGGGTATTAGCCCACGAAAGCTTATGCTCTAATACTTTAGTTAGTCTTTAAGGTGCCACAGGACTCTTTGTCACTTCTTTAAATTTAGTGTGTGATGATGCAACTGAAAACTGCATCTGAAGGACACACATAGTAGGGCAGAATTTAGATTGCAAGGGCAGCCTTAGCTTTGGCCTCTTCTGCCTGCTGAGTGTTTAACATTGCATCCTTAACTTTTTTTCAATGAAGGTTTCTGTATGAAATGTAGTTATAGGCCCAAACGTTGCTCACTTTTACCCCTGCGTGACTCCAGTGAAATCAATGGAGTTACATGGGTTATCCGATTTAGCCATAAGATAAGGCCAAATGCTGCTCTCATTTGTACCAGTAAAAACAGTAAAATTACTACCACTAGGTTACTCCAGATTGACAGCTGTGTAACCGAGAGAAGAATTTGGCCCACAGCATGAATTTTACAATAGATACAAGTCTAAAGCACAGTAGAGGAAATGTGAGAATAAAGGAGAATTGTAAATTACTGACTACTAGTGAAAAGGTCATGGCAAAACATGTCGTTCTGAAGATTAGGTAAACAAATGGTGCAGAAATTGCTGTAGATGCTTGGAAAAAGGAGGTGAGTTTAACCAGACATGTAGAAGTATGCTGCCCTCCATGCGTATAGCTACGGAGGTAGCAAATATGGCTGTTTAAGAGAAGTCACAATACAATGTGAAAAAAGGGGGCCGGGTCATGTTAGAACTCAAACTAAATTGCAGTGCGTGCCTCCAAACAATGCACCATTCCCAAAGATGCAAGGTAGCTTTACATTATGTGGGTGTTTATACACAGTACAGATACCATACCGCTTAGTAGTGTTATCTGGCATGGCGGTTCCCCATTTCTTTGGATCTCCATGTTTGCTGTGTGCTGAGGTATTGAGGGAAGTGAGGAGTTCACATCATAGGACTAAACAGTATGTGCTTGTCCTCCAGACTGTGTGTGTGTGATCTGCATACGAACAGTGTACACCTGTCTAGGGAGTGCTCTCTGGGCTCCTGTACAATGTTCTACGCTCATCATGTGAGCAATAAGTGTCAGTTGTGCCTTGCTGTCTCTCTTTGCATTTACACATCACCTTGTGGGAAAGGTCACAGGTCGTGGCCTATGGGATACTGTCTCCTTTATGACAGGCTGTGAACCTGGCCTTTGTGTTTCCTTTTCATGGTTCTTTGGTGCATTTGTGTGTCACTGAATCATCCTTCTGCTTGCGAAAATACTACATTCATCTTTGGGAGATAGGCTGAAAGTTGTGACCACAGGAATAAGAAGCAACATTACAGCAGCAACAACATATCATGGATGGAGAAAAAGACGAAAGAATTCATACAGGTTGAGTATTGAATGCAAGAGGGAAAGGAAGAAGTTATTATATGTCTCTGGGACTCAGAAGCAGGGGATGAAATTCTGAGCTGTCATCTGGCAATATGTGGAGAGGAATGGTGATGGTCTTGCTGTTCATCTCGCTGTTTACACTTTATGGTCCAATGAGACTGGAATATTCAGTTAGTGGCTTCCAGATTTGTGTCCATATGTTGCAAAGCTCAGACCTTTTTATTTTTGTGTTAAGGGGCATATTCTTAGTCATGCAGGTGAACTCTGCACTCTCAAAATTTGTGCCCACATTTTAGACCTGCATTTGAACTGCAAGTGCAGATCTGAGAACTTATACCTTGAATCATACCTATTGAGATAACATTTTCAGAAGTGCCTACGGAGTCTACATTCCATGGAAAGTCAACGAGCTGTAGGGTCCTAAGTCATTTAGGATGTTTGAACATTTTACCCTGGGTCTATAACTTATTGGGTGCAAAGTGAAAGACGGTCTTGTGGTTCTTCTTCGAGAGCTGATCCCTATGTGTATTCCACACAAGGCATACGCATGCACACCATGCGCCTGAGTCTGTAAATTCTTCAAAGTGATGTCTGTTGACCCGCACATGCACAGCAGTTTCCCTCATGCTCCCAACTGAGAGCATAAGGGGTGGTGCAGGCTGACATTTTTCCAATTTGTTCTTACTGCTTCCTGGCCTGAGTCAGAATCATGTCCTCCATCAGGACCACAAGACAGTCCAGATCACACATAAACTTACTAGAGCTATGAGCGATCCACCATGCAAGGCCTTCCTTCCCCTCGTATGCTTACTTACTGCATGTACAGATGTCAGACAATAGCACCATGGTGGTCTATATAACTAAAGATGAGGGAGCAAAATCTCATCAGAACTGGTGTCTCGGAAACCACATTATGATAAAGCTGCCTACCCACCAGGCATTCACGACTCCTGGGTAGACAAACTAAACAGAAGTTTCTTCAGAGACCAGAAATGGGAGATACGCAATACAGTTCTAACCAACATATTTGCACAGTGAGGGACCTCTTTGCATCCCAGATAAAGAGGAAGCTCTCCAGGTATTGCTCAAGAGGAGTTAGAAACCATGATTCCTAGGTTGATGCTCTCCTACTCCCCAGGATGGCCAGCCTCTCATATGCCTTTCCTCTCATCCCACTGCTGCCACAAGTTCCACAGAAGATCAGTCAGGACAGAGGTGAGCCACTATCCTCCTCTTAGCACTCTACTGGCCCAGACAATTTTGGTTCACAGAACTGCTGACCATGTCTGCACGCCTGCCGATCAGAATCTGCCTATTCCAGGATCTCCGAACTCAGAACAGGGGCAAAAGCACCCCAACCTGGGCGCACTCCACCTCACAGCCTGGCTTTTGGATGGGCATTGGAAATAGAGCGCTTATGCTCCACCCATGTCCAGGACATCCTTAGCCAAAATAAAAAGGATTCTACTAGACCCTGCTGCCAGGCTAAATGGCGGTGTTTTTTGGCCTGGATACACCACCACCAACGTTCGCTTGATACTGTGGATGTTCCAATCGTCCTAGACTACCAGGTGTACTTAAAGAGTCCAGCCTCCCTGCCCCTTAGTTCACTGCAGATACATCTAGTAGCAATCAGTACCTTCCTCCCTTGTGGAGGGACTTTCTGTCTTTACACTCCCAACTACTGTGCAATTCACAAAGGGCTTGGTCAGGACCTTCCCTCTTGTTATTAAGCCTATGACTCAATGGGACTGTGACCCCTACTCACAGGCCCACCCTTTGATCCTATGGTGACATGTGCCTTGACCCTTCTATCTGTGAAAGGAGCGTTCTTTGTGGCAATCACTTTGGCTAGGAGGTTCATTGAGCGAGGAGCCATGACGGTGGACACCTCTCACCCTCGCTTCCCTGTACAAAGTATTCCACAAAGAGGTCGGCCTCGGGTTCCACCCCAAATTCCTCCCCAAGGTTGTTTCTGAGTATCACATTAACCAATCAATCCACTTACCTGTGTTTTCCTTGAAAACCCATGATTCTTCCAGAGACAAGAGACTTCACTCCCTTGATGTCAGGTGTGCTCTGGTATTCTGCCTACAAAGAACAAAACCCATTAGAAAATCTCAGAGGCTCTTTGTTGCCATAGCAGAAAGGATGTGTGGACGAGCCATGTTCTCACAAAGGATTTCTAAGTGGGATTTGGGATGTGTATTAAAATGCTACAAAGTAGCTAAGAGACCCCCACCTGTTCCAAGGGTTTTACGGTCCACTCCATGAAAGCATAAGCAGCCTCCACAGCATCCTTACTGGGCGTTCTGCTGCAGGACATCTGCAGAGAGGCATCTTGGAACTGTGTCCACACCTTTGCATCATACTACGCTCTGACTCAAGTGGCAATGATGGATATGGCTGTAGGAACGACAGTACTACAGGCACCTCTGCTACCAGCTTCCTCATGCCCTCCTTCACTCTGAGCAAGTGCTTGCTAGTCACCCACATGTGGAACCACACATAGGGACCTGCACTCAAAGAAGAAATGGAAGTTACAGTAATTGGAGGTTCTTTGAGAGATGTGGTCCTTGTTTGTATTCCATTACCCACACTCCTTCCCCTCTGATTTGACTGGAGAGGCGTCAACCTGCACCTCACCTTACACTCTCTCTCGGGAACATGAGGGAAACTACTGCACATGTCAGCTACTGCACTAAGTCAACTACTAGGTCAACTACTGCACTAGACCAACCCGCAGTTCTTTGTAGGTCAACCCAAACTTGAGTTTCACCACTTGGGAGCATGGCACGCATGCGTGCCCCACATATGGAATACAGATATGGATCATCCATCTTGAAGAACCTCCAATTATAGTAAGTAATCTCTCAAGGCATTGTGTAGGGACTCAGGTGATCAATTTCTGGTTTCAGGTGCTGGTTCTGTCATGGATTTTTTGTCTGGCTTTGGGCAAGTCACGTACGCCCAGAAATCAATGGGAGTTAAACAACCTAAATATCTTTGATAATCTGGGTCTTAATCTCTGTTTACCTTAGCTCTCCAGCTGTACAATGGGCATTTCCCTCCATCTGGCTCATCTATGTAATCTGCAGGGACAGTGTCTATGTGTACGTGCAGCACTTAGCACAATGCGACCCTATGTATATGTCTATGTGTATGTCTATGTCTATGTGTATGTCAGACATCTATGTAATCTTTAAGGCAGGGACAGTGTCTATGTGTACGTGCAGCACTTAGCACAATGCGACCCTGATCTGGGCAGGGGTCAGGTCACTAGGTGTTACTGTGCTTGTAAAAAAAAAGAGGTTGAGCCTCAAGCATAACTGGAAATTTACTGCTGAATGTAATTTTGGTTCCTTCTATGGAAATTGGGGAGGTGTCAAATCCACTTTTAAAAAATCATTGATTATTTTGAAAGAGCATTAATAAAAAACAAATTAAAAGCAGGATTAGAAAAGGAAGGAGAATATCATAGAATAGCAGAAGTAATCCTGACATGCTGTACAAGATCGTGAAACGTTTGAGGATTGATAAACACAACATGTTAATTAGACACAAACTCTTTTCAGTGAAGGAAACGACATAGCAACATCTGGTATAATGATACATAAAGCATATAAAAGGAAATCAACCACTTTCAGATCAGAATGTAGGCAATTATTGAGTCAGTAAACTCTGAGGGTGCAACTCCCGTGGAGCTTTCAAAGATTCGTTAGTAATTTTATGAGAATTTAACAATGCTTTCACGTTGTCATAATTATGGAATAAACGTGTGTTTTTCTGATACTTTTAACAAGACAAATTTTGTGATAAATGGAAGCTAAATAATGCAATGTGAAATAAACATTCCTTCCTGCTCAGCTTTGGCTAAATCAGGAAAGCGATGTACTCTGGTATTCAGCTAAGTATTAATTTCTTCCTCTCACTAAATTTGCTGCACAATTCTGCTCTATCTATTGAGTATACAAAGATGCAAAAAAAAAAATTCCCAAGAGATTTGTTATTAATCTGAATAATGTGGATAACCTGAGGGGAGAAACGGAAACATATGAGGAATTTTGAAAAACAAAATTATTTTCACCGCTCCTTTCTGAAGTGCCTGGAAAAATCCCAAATCGCAAAGTCATTACATGTTTTTCAAAGAAAAAGGACATTTTTCTTAAGAAATATGTTGCCCATTTAAGTAGCTGGACCATATATAATGATGTATGAGTCTGCTTCTGCTCCCCAGTTGACAAAAGGAGTCCTTTAGCTCAAGCAGCAGAAATTTGTGCTCCAGTGCAGGTCTTTTTGCTTCAGTCCTGCAGAACTGATCTACCTCAAATGTCTCCTTTTTCTTTTTGATTTCATCAGTGTTTTTTCTGTTGATTCTTATTTTCCACCCTCTGAAATCTTAACAGAGGAAGGTCATAATTGTGACTCAAATGCACCAGAGCACTGGTTTGAAAACGCTTGTCATTAAATTGTACCCAGCTGCACTTGTTGCCAGTAAGAGGTCATTTTCCTGAAGTGTCAAAGCCCAGATTTGCAGGTCATTTGCTGTTGCTTTTACAGTAAAGAAACAGGCGTGACTTAGTTTCTCCATGCACCTGTATCCACACATGCTCTAGAGTTTTGTAGGTACAGAAACTTCCCATTATGGTCTTGTATGTTGTAATAAGGGAAAGGATCTCTTATTTCTGTGAATGGCTTTCAATAACAAGGCAAAGGTGACGAAGTCAGTAAACATCAGTTCACACCTGCTAAATGCTCTCCCATGGTGGAGTCCCAATAACATCAGAAGGACACTTACATGGAGTAGGTGTGACATTTTTACACAGAGCCATTGAAATCCGTTCCCTTGACAATCTTCCCAATTAACTGTGAGAGCTCCTGTACATTTATAGCGAATGGCACTGTCCTATAGGAGGAAGTGCCAGCTGAGGTGGATGAGGGAAGGATTGGGTTTCTCATTGGGTTGTGCAGCTGGGGAGAAGTGGAGGTTTTGAAATTTGGGAAAGGGCAGGACTTGAGACCTTTGTCAGGGACACTGCTTCTCTCCCCTCCCTTCCTAAGGAAATAAATTTAGAAAAGCTGGACATGCACAAGTCCATGGAACTGGATCTAATGCATCCAAGGGTGCTGAGGGAGTTGGCTGATTTGATTGCAGAGCCACTGGCCATTATCTTTGAAAACTCGTAGTGACTGGGGGAGCTCCCGGATGACTGGAAAAATGCAAATATAGTGCCTGTTTTTAAAAAAGGGAAGAAGGAGAACTACAGACTGGGGGACTACAGACTGGTCAGCCTCACCTCAGACCCCAGAAAAATCATGGAGTAGGTCCTCAAGGAATCCATTTTGAAGAACTTGAAGGAGAGGAAGGTGATCAGTAAGAGTCAACATGGATACACCAAGGCAAGTCATGCCTGACCAACCTGATTGCCTTTTAGGATGAGATAAATGGCTCTGTGGATATGGAAAAGGTGGTGGACATGATATACCTTGACTTTAGCAAAGCTTTTGAAACCGTCTCCCACAGTATTCTTGCCAGCAAGTTAAAGAAGTATGGAGTGGATGAATGGACTATAAGGTGGATAGAAAGCTGGCTAGGTCATCGGGCTCAACAGTTAGTGGTCAATGGCTCGACGTCTAGTTGGCAGCTAATATTAAGTGGAATGCCCCAGGGTTCAGTCCTGGAGCTGGTTTTGTTCAACATCTTCATTAATGATTTGGATGATGGAATGGATTGCACCCTCAGCAAGGATCCAGAGTGATCCAGACAAGTTGGAGGCTGGCTATTAGGAAACACTATTTCACTAGGAAAGAGGTGAAGCGCTGGAATGGGTTACCTGGGGAAGTGGTGGAATCTCCATCCTTAGAGGATTTTAAGGCCTGGCTTGACAAAGCCCTGGCTGGGATGATTTAGTTGGGGATTGGTCCTGCTTTGAGGAGGGGGTGGGACTAGATGACCTCCTGAGATCTCTTCCAACCCTCATCTTCTATGATTCTCTGATTCTATGAACTCCAGGGCTAGTGAGAACCCTCAGCCAGACACTACTTTGGACAAGGAGGCCCTTTTCCATGGCTCTGTCCTCCACAGCAGCAGGGGTAGCAGAGCTGTCACACAATATATGGGACACTGCAGAACAAAGGTGGGATCTTAACTCAGAGTCTCTAAGCTGAGTTAAAATATCAGTGAAGGCACGGCAACTTGGATCAGCAGCTCCACCGTGACCTCAGGCTGCCTCATAGGCTTCAACTCAAGCTGTTAACTCGAGTTGCTGTGTCTTCACTGCTCTTGTCACCTGAGTTAAGAATACACCTTATTTTTTTAATCCAGTGTAGACATCCCCATAGAGAGAGGAACTCAGCACTCATCTCCTACAAAGAGGTAAGTGACATCACCGTAAGAACTATCCCAGGCTTCCAGATGCAGAACTAGGGTGTTGACCTGACTAGGATAAAATGTGGGGGTTTTGGCCCCTGTTAGCTAGGACCATCTAACATGTTATAATGCTCTGGTTTAGACAAAGGAGACTGTATTTCACACGTGCTCAGCCAGTCGAGCTATAGCACAGGCTCTTGCTTGGATCCAACTTGACCAGTTTAGTGTGTGCTAGAGGCATCCTACCTTCCCTCATCCACAATCCCAGGCCATGGCCTGGGCAAAAGGAAACCATTCCTGACTGATTCCCATTGCACACACCCACACAGTCCCCCCTCCCTCTCCCACACAAACACAATGTACCCAACCCTTCTCCCAGCTGCACTATTGTCTTCCCCTTCTCTAACACAGCAGCTCCACCCTTTCAAGGGGCACCATGAAAACTCTCAGAACAAAAGAACAGCTGGGAAACATCAGGATTTGGAGAACTGCAACACCACCCCCTGCAAGGGACCCAAATGTTCTCCACCCACACAAGACCTGTAGCTTGTGGGGCTGCCTCCTGCCTCAGGCCCTTGAAAGGTCAGATCCTCATGGCTACTCCTGCCTTAGGCTTCTGTGAGGTCACTGTCTCCATGTGTCCTATGCGGCTGCCCCCCTGCTTCAGGTCTCTGTGAAGACACTGGTCGCCCCTCTATTCTGTGGAGCTGTCTCTCTGCCTTAGGCTTTTAGGAGGATATTGCCCCTCCCCTCTCAATCCTAAATCCCAGTTTTTACTCCACTGGCATCCACAAAACTCCCACTGAACCCTGTATTTGCCTAAGACCACTAGTTGGCGCTTATGTTTTCAGGGTAAAAGTTTCCTAGGCATCTACATTCCTGCCTCTGGGCAAGTGCGCTGCTTCCTCCCTCCAGGTATCTGGAAACCAAGCCCCAGAGCGATTCACAAACCAGGGAAGACAGGTGTTTGTCTGCCTGTGTGCCGGCAGGGCCTAATACAACAGGCAGGATGCCTACCAGATGGGGTCCCATTCAAAGTCCAGCAGGAGGAGAAGGCCACCCACCTTCTAACTTTTATCCCAGTGGTTAGAGCACTCACTTGGGCTATAGGCGACCCAGGTTCAATTTCCCTCTCTGCCTGAGGGGAAGAAAGGATTTGAACACGGCTCTTCAATCTCTCCGGAGAGCGCTGTAACCAGTCAGATTTGGGATATTCTCTCCCGTTGCACTGGGGATAAATATTTAAGTAGTCACTGGAGGGGAGGGGGATGGAGAGAGAGACAGATTGACTTTTAAAACACTTAATAGTGTCAGTATAAAAACACAGTAAATTACAGATTGAAAAACAATCGCTCATCCCAATACAAAGTGCATTTCCAATAGTGCACTGCTAAATAATCTGATCCAAATTGCTTATGAGAGTGAAATATCTAAACTCTAAGTGAGGGCATACAAATCTAAAAAACTGAATACCGTTGGCAAGCCCAGCACCAGATCATTTACATGGTCTGTTTTGTTAAAATGGCCATGTTTGCTTGACCCAAAATAAAGTTTGCAAGGCATACCACACATTTATTTGTGAACCTATACGTAGCAGTAAAAATAAATACAGTGTGTGCGGGGGGGGGGGGGGGGCAGGCGGGCGGGGGGAATTAAGGAACAATAACAAAAAATACTCTGAGGTAAAAGAAATAATAGCTGTAAACTGGAACAAGTAAGAAACGTATGAAAAACAGTCTCCGCTATGTCACAAAAAGGACAGAACGTGGCTACCTGTGGAGCCAAATAATGCACAGAGACGTGTGGCTATAGCTCTGTGATAAAGTCTCCATAAGAGATCACCCATCCTCTTCACAACTGGAGGCTTGCATGCAGTTAGACAGGCTGGATGGATGAATCTTTACCACAAGCACATACAAGGACTCATGGCTGCCCTAAGCTATTAAAAGTAGATTCAGCAGACCCAAAGAAAAGTAAACTGCCAGGCTTGTCAACCTCCCCTCCCACAGGAGAACAACAGGAGAGAAAACAGAATCATTAGCGTAATCAGGAGCGGTTCGCTCAAGGAGGCAACTGCACTGGTCAAACTAGCCCACTTCACAGCACCCTCAGAAATTAGACCCCCTCTACATCCTCTACAGCTGTTTTTCACTTTGGTGCTTTGCCAGCAAGCCAGAGTCCTCAGCCAGGGCCAGAGATTCCACAGCAACAGGCTCAGCCTCCATTTCACAGTCAGGCTCAGGCCAAGAGGCCACTGAGTCAGGAGCCACGGACCACGTGATGGTATCTCCTCCAGGTTGTAAAAGGGGTGCTATTCCCTCACCAACCAACATCCCTGCAGACATCTGGAGCCTCTTGGGACCCAGTCTCTGCCACAGCCTCCCCGGTCTGAAGCCCCCACATTCCCAGGCACAAGGTCCCCATTCCCACGGGCAGCCAGCCTCATCTTAGGGCATTGACGGACCTAAAGCGTCAGACTCCCACAACGAAAACAGGCCATGTCCTCAGTGTCACAATGTAGTCACACACAATGTAGGTACACTCCCCAATCCCATACTTCAGGGAAACTTCTAAAACCTGGGAAGCATTGGTTAATATCATACAAACTGCCTATGAGAGGCATGCTGAATCTTTGGAGCTTTACAGCCCAAAGGAATCAGCCTAATAGGGCTACAGATCTTACCATAACTTGCCATGTCTCTGGCCAGCTGCTCACTTCCTAATAAAGGAGGAACATTAGAGATAGTGACTTTAACAGCAGGTGTCATGAAGGTCACTACACGGACAAACACACCCCACATGACAATCTCTACCACAACCACCGGCTCATCAAGGCTAAGCAAGGCAACAAACACAACTCATGCGGAAGGCAGACCTCACATTTTTAAACCCACTCACCTTCCTCACAGTTACAACGCACCCCTTCATGGAGGAAGAGGCGGGGAAGAGGGAAAATTTGCAACCCATGGCTATAGGTTAAACCCTCAGAATCCACAACAAACTGAGGGCTCTGTCTCCCCTCAGTGGACAGACAAAAGCCTGCTAAAACAAAAGAAATCCCCAAATTAAACCCACAACAACCATAAAACAACACACACACACAAAAAGAAAAACAGAGTGAACAGTGATGTGCACCCACACTCAACCTCACTCCCACGCACTCCCATAGTCTTCAGCGAGGTCCAGCCCGACTGCTTTATAATTTGTATGCTTTATTTTTATATATATTATATGCATATATTTGTATGACAAATCTATATACTACAATCGTGTATATAATGGCCTTTCATAATTTATCCATAGTGGAGCAATATCAACAGGAAAAACTGAGAGAGAGCCTCAAATCAGAATATTGCATAGCTCAATGGCTGGAGGACTCTTCTGCGTCATGAGAGACCCCTGTTCAAATACTTGGTCCCCTGCAGGCACAGGGCCAGGGAGAATTGAATCTGGATCCCCTACATCCCAGGTAAGTTCGCTAACTCATTAGATTGGTAGCTCGACCACTACTGCTGCCTCCTCTAGTCATTTTGTATGGACAAGGCAGACGGCCATATTAATTCCCACAGAAACAGCCGAGGCGCCCGTGTCTGCTGACTCCAGGCAGCACGCTCCCATTCGTGGATCACTAAGCAAAGCTTGGGGCCTTCCTGCACCCTGGATTTAAGCACCTACTTCTGTGAGGGGGTGGGGCATAGCACATCTGGTCAGCATCTTCTATGGGCTAGTTCAGATGGCTCCCCATTCATTGTATAGAGATCCGAGCCATCTAGCTCAGGCTTTGTGAATTGCAGTGGCCTTCTGGGGATTTCCTAGGTGCCTAAAAGTTAGGCACTATGATGCTGAGTACCGCAATGCCTAAATCCCATTGTGGATCCCACCCTCAATCCCTCTGGGTCTATTTAGAATGTAAGTTCTTCAGGGCATGGGCTGTCTCTTACTAGGGGTTTAAACAGTGCCTAAAACAATGGAGCAATGGAGCCCCATTAAGAGCTGGGGCTTCTAGATGTTACTGAAACACAAATTATTAATAATAATAGATATAAGTGGACTCCAAGTGAGTCACAGCCCTTCTCCATACTGTCCACTCTGGTAGAGATCCACATTCCCTTCACATCTCCTGCTACTACTTTGATTACGTCACATAAACACATGCCTGGTTCAAATGTTGAAACTAAACCAATGCTCTGAAGTCCAACAATTCTTATTCTGGAATTCTTAGTACAGTTATTTAACAACAAGAAATGCACCTTGTTACTAAAAAAATAAAAGCCGACTTATTTGTAATTGTTATTCTAATTATAAGACCTGGAGCAGTTCTCATTTTTTCCCCTCGGCATTATTATGAACCTCATTTCCTGACTAAGTCCAGGATAAACAATTCCAATATATTTTATTTTAATTATCAGTGTTTAATGAGCCATAATGAAACTATGTTGAGTGGCGCAGAAAAAAAATAATTTAAAGAACTGAGTAGCGGTAACTTGCTGTGCATATTTCACCTGTTGTGGCACAGAACTGTATTATCTAGTCTTCAGCTATGCCATCGCTTACTTATTAATTAAAGCTGCTCTTTAAGAGAAAACTTTCTTCTTTCTGTCATCTGAATCAACAGGGGCCCCATAAAGATGTCCCAGAGGAATCAGGTGACTCTTTGATGTGTGCATCGAGGGATACCATTGAATTGAAAGTGATTGTGTTGGGGGCCACATTCAGTGCTTATATTTCTTAGTGGCATTAGGCCAATGCATGGAGATCTGTACTGAGCTGGGCGCAGATATTTTCTTAACTCATGGGTTCCCAGGTTTTTAGTGCTAGCCTTATAGTTGGAAGAATTTTCTCATCACAAACAGCCTTTCCCTCATTAGAATGAGGTTCACAACACTGACACAGCCCAATCATCCCTACCAATACAAAAGAGAAGAGGATATTACAGCGGAACCTCACCCCAGGCTTACAAATGGCCATTTATAAGAATCATTGTTTTCCATCAGGAAAAAACCTCAAACATAATGCAGGTAGTGGTGCCAGAGAACAAGTCAACATCCCTTCACATTCTGATGCCTTTGGTGCATTGGAAAACCTTTTGCAGTGGTTTGGAGGCCAATAAGAAAGTGATGCAGAGCACCACACTGCAACCTGTGCACCAGGCCTCCTGTAGTTTTGAGGAGTTACATTTTATGAACTTCTGGATTTTATGAACTTCTCAGCCTGCTGTTAGTTCATAACATAGGGGTTCTACAGTAATAAAATTTAACTTGAAAAGAAAAACCCTACCCCAAACCAAATTTTTACCAAAAAAGGAAGAAGAGCTGGAGACTCCATGAAGGCTTTCATTGTTGCTATTGTCTCTACATGGAAGGCACCCAGATACTATGCTGATGGGCAGTGCTATAAAACCCTAAAAGAGAAAAAAAACCATTTGAACAACTTTAAGTTAACAGCGTTTTGTGTGTGGAAATATATATATAAGTAGTTACGGTAGATCAATGTAGGATAGAGAACTTACCTATCTTGGCGGCGATTGTCATGAGTCTCAACTTTACGTGGTGATGTAGCATTGGACCATCTTGTGGTGCTGAGGCATAGGAAGGGGAGCAGGATATTGGCAGGAGGAGAAATGTACAGTATCTGAAAGGCATTTGGGTTCTCAAGCAGGCCCACAACCAGCCACACGAACGTCTATGAGTCAGCAGCAAGGGTTTGAAATTGAGACCTCCAGCACCAAACCACAGACTTCACTTACTAAAACAGTAAGTCTCTTTGCTGGATAAAGAAGTAGGTGGTCAGTGGTGTCCAATCTCCTTTCCCTCCCAGTTCTACTCCCATTCTGAGTCCCACCTCTATAAACTCCCATTCTCGCTTCTCATCCCTCCTGAATTCAGTCAGCGCTCCTCTCACCAATGTAGCATGCCAGGACAGGGAATAAAGTCCATTGGACTATTTTGTTGCCTTCACAGGAGAAGGGGCATCAGTGGCAGAGACTCCAGTTATTCCCCTCTCATCCTAGGTGGGTGGGGGAATCAGCAAGGGGAAAGGCCTTTTTAAGAGAATAGGTGAATTGGGATTTCCTCGCTGTGACACCTCTTCTTCCCCTGTCAAGGGCTCCTGCTTCTCCCCCCACCTAGTGGGAAAGCTGGGAGCCCTCAGAAGCTGCTATGAGGCACCAACATCTACTGCTCCCACTTCAGATTCCCAAGCCTGGTGAGTTGGCAAACCCAGTGAGGAGGTGAAAGGAGGGGAAGCTCCAAGAGACTCCTGTTCTCTCCATCAGGAAGAGGTAGATAAGCAGGAGCTCGCCTCTTACTTTAACCCCTGTGTATATTGTCTCCGCTTGTTCCTATTTAACAGTGTCATAATATATTTACATAGTGAATGTTATTCCAAGGGATCTCAAATCACTTTCTAAATGTTATATTATTTTATTTAATTAATTTGCATTTAACTAATAAAAAGATGCCTAGGCAAGATTTTAGCACCTTACCAAGTAATCGTTATTTTGAATGATTTGTACTACAGTGGGTTGTCATGGTGTCAGGTGCTGTACAAACAGAACAAAAGGACAGTCCCTGTGCTAAAGAGCTTGCGGCCTAAATAATAAATTCAGGAAAGTCCCAGCAGCACTGAAATTAACTTTTCAAACAGGAATGCAGTCGCCTGCAAAAAAAAAAGCTCTTTTTTGCCCCTTCATCATTCTGGGAAGCAATCCTCAGCCCTCTCCAAAATGTGCATCAAACAGATGTCTTTTGCAGCAAAGGTGGCAGGAATCATTTCACCTAACATTGAAATGCAGCTACTTCTGGGGCCAAACAGGGTCACTTTAATAGTTTTCCAAGGATGGAGATCTGGGAATGGTAGCCTTTGGCCTTTGAGAGTGGCCTGAGACAGGTGGTTCAGAGGAAGGTATGAAACACTCAAGGTCAAATTCACTCCTAGTGTAACTACACATAGGGCCAGATTACCAGAGGTATTACTTTCAAAAGCATCTTCAGAGCCTAACTCCCACTGATTTCAACGAGTTAGGCAGCTCACCTTTGGAAATCTGGCCTTTACTGTCTTCAGTGGAATTATACCAGGACTAAACTGGCCATCTAATCATGTGGCACTGTACCATGGGAGCAGATGCCTTCCTGACCCAAGGTGGGGATCATTTGATGCTCTGAAGTTTATACACTTTATTGACCGGCTTCATGGTTTAATGGGTAGCACATTGGCCTTCTGAATCCATGACAGAATAAGTTATTCAATGGGTGTGAGTTTGAGCTACATTTGGGGTAAGACTAGATAGTTCTTGCGGTCCCTTTAAACCCTATGGCTCTACCAAGCATGAATCTTTATCATTTGGATCTATTAATATAATTGCAATAGCTTAGCACAACTCCATATGCATAGGAGCGTACCATATAGAAACACAACTGGGCTTTTTGTCCTTAAGAACTATATGCCAACAAGCTGAAACAGTCTTTCAAAAAGTATAGCTTGGGACTCAAATTACTTAGGCATTGGCACAAAAAGCGAATGGGGCTGATCCCTGTGGACCTGAGCTTGCTGATGGTACTCAGGCCAAAATCCTAGCAAGCTTTCGTGTGAGCTTTATTTGAATAACAACTACAGGATCAACCGCATAGGGATAGATATTTCGTTTTGTTTATTCAATTTTGCCATGGGAGTTTAGGGCCTCATTCAGCACCCTCTGAATGGCAACATGTCAATTGTTTTCAGTGAGCATTGGACCAGGCCTTAGTAATAAGATACATTGAAGACATATTTCATAATTTTATCGGAAAATTAAATTACTCTATTACAGATTAATTAAAACTGTTCCACACATTCGTTTAATACAGTAAAAACCATTTGGCAAATTGCTAATTACAGAAGTTGCTATTTACGGAAACAAAGATAATTCCCTACAGTATAAATATTTTCTCCAGTTCCCTGCAGCAGACTTGGCTCCAGAAAGTTACTGTTGAACTTGAAGAAACTACAATATTTGCTTAACAACATGTTTTGCTATTTCTAATGTCTATCCTGCATTGGTGACCTTTATCCTACACAGGTCCAGAGCAGGTGACAAAGTGGAAAAAGGCCTCAAGACGTGGCAGGCATTTGCCATGTACACACAGCAGAAAGAAGTGTTCCTGCAGCCTGGGCACCATGGTCTCCCTCTCGCTTCAGAAAGGGTAGGTATCAGGGGAGTGTAATGGGGCGCGCTGGTGTGCCAGGCAGGTGTTGGATTGAGGCTGAGGAATAGTTCTGCCACTATGTGTCCAGCACTGTTGGGGGCCCCTTGGTATGGGGTTGGATCTGACCCATGGGGGCCGTAGGCCCGCAAATCTGGAGCCTCTGCAAATAAAGCAATGCCATATTTGCATATTTGATAAATATGTATTATTTCATTTACATAAAATCATTCTCTCTCCACCCCCATCCCAGATTCCCTTGCCCAGCTCCTCTCCTTTCCCTTCCTCGCTCCAGGTTCCAGACCCTTCTCTGAATCTGCACACAGACACCCTTCACCCTATAGCCCCTGCCTGAAGCATAGTCCCCAGCTCTTGCCAGATCTCCCAGGCTGGGGGAGGGGAATGTGCTGTTAATGTCCTAGTGGACTTTTGGGGGTCTCTATAGTTTAGTGCCATAGTGGCTGTGAAGGACACTAACCATATAGGAGCCGTCTACAGAGGCCAAGCTCCCTGGGAAATGGGCACTAGATGAACACACAGACTGCGAGCGGGCCTGGCCGGGGAACCAGCTGCAGAGGAGGCTCCTCCCTCCTCCAAGCAGGGAATAGAACCCAGAAGTCCTGACTCCCAGCCTTCCCCCTCAATCCATTAAACTCCCTTCCTCTATCACAGCCAGAGATAGAACCCAGGAGTCCTGGCTCCCAGTCTCTGTCTCCCAGAGCTGGGATAGAAGCCAGGAATCCTGGCTCCCTGGTCCAACAACTAGATTCTAACCAAACTGAGGAGTTTTCTAACTATGGTTCTGCCTAAAATGCGCAGGGTTTTACGTTATAGCCCTGATTAAGCCGAGTTCTGCTCTGTCCCACTGGTTTGTGTATACAGAAGCACTCCCCACACCTTTCCTGCATTGTTACCACAGGCTGGGCAGCATGGGATCCTCTGAAAAGCCAGCAGGTCTGTAGAGTTTGGCAGCATTCTCCTCTCTGCTGCACTCCCAGGGTGGAGCCTGGAGGCGGAGGCTTTTCAAAGCGGACTGGCTGGCTCCCCCCTTCTCTGACTTGTTATTAATCTGAACATCACAAGAGTCCAGATGCGAGTCAGTTGAAGGCAGAAAGGGCTCTTGTTAGTGACAACCACAGCTTGTGGCTACCATGTCCTTATAATTCTTAAGGACAACATTCTCGTTGTCGTCAAAGTACATAATACTGATGGAACTCAGTTTGTCTGGGACACAGCACGGCGTGCTGACATCTTTGGACAGTTTCAGTGTGTGCACTATGGACTGGACGGTAGCATGGTTGGTCGCTCTAAGACTTTCCCCTAAGGGGAACAGGCAAGCCCCTTTGCAATAATAAGCCTTGTAGCCACGTGGGAAAATGATCCACCCCGCCCAACCAATTTCATGGAAGTCGACGAAGAGGTCATGGAGCTGGCATGGCACAATTTTGTCTTTGGGGGAAAAGGAGGTATCCCGAATCCTTCTGCTTTTGTTCACTCTCATGTTTGCGAAGACCTCATTTTTGTGAGGTAGGTTTGACGAAGTATCACCTTCAGGTGAGGAGGGCTGGAATTCTGAAAGCAAGAGGACATGAGAGAGGTAAGTAAACCTCAGTCACGAAGAACACTGTATTTCTGTCTGTCTGTTGGGAGGAGTTTACATGAAACACACAGATTTAAACAAAACTGGGTAATGACAATGACATTAATGCTTCATCTATACTCTGAATAAGGGGTATGATTGCTCCTGTTTGTGTATACATAGGCTGGCTTTCATTGAGCTAACACAAATACCAATAGCAGCGTAGCCCCAATAGCGCAGGTAGTTGAAGCGGAGGCACAGCTCCGCCATGTGCATGCTACCCATGGCCTAGTCATGTCTTCACTGTGCTACCCGTGCTTCTGTGGCTATGCTGCTACTCAAAGATAGCTAGTGTGAGTATATAGGCACAGGCAGGGGAATCACATTACCAGCTCGTAGTGTAGACAGCCTTAGACAATGACAGTATTATAAAGCTTAAATACTTATACATTAGGCCTCACTTCCCTCAGGACCAGATCCTGAGGTCTTCTTCACAGTCATAGATTCTAAGGCCAGAAGGGTACATTGTGATCATCTAGTCCAGAAGTTCTGAAACCGGGGATTGGGACCCCTCAGGGGGTCGTGAAGTTATTACATGGGGGGTCACGAGCTGTCAGCCTCCACTCCACACCCCGTTTTGCCTCCAGCATTTACAATGGTGTTAAATATATTAAAAATATTTTTCATTTATAAGGGGAGTTGCACTCAGAGGCTTGGTTAGTGAAAGGGGTCACCAGTATGAAAGTTTGAGAACCACTGATAGTCTGATTTCCTGTGTAACACAGAGAACTCTTCCAGAAGGATTCCTTTTGAACTACAGCATATCTTGAAAATAAAAATCCAATATTGATTTAAAAATTGCCAGTGATGGAGAATCCACCATGACCCTGAATGTGTGTACCTTCAGGTTGGCATGCAAGGCCCAGAAAGCAGTGAAAATACACAGCAAAAGGTCAGAAAATAGTGAAACTGTTGGAGACTGCACAGCTCCCTGCACCACGGAGCCAAGTCTGGTTGTGTCTCTGTATAAGAAGGTGGAGGGGAAATGGAGAGAACCAGAGAAACATGGACTACACAGATTTATTGACCACAAATTGTAGACGGGGTAAATATTCCCTGTACCGAGAAGCAAGACTCTGTCTCCAGGCTACCACATAAAATCTTTTTACTGGACAGGGAGCCAAAATTTAACTGTAAACTTGATACTAGGCTGGTCTGTTTTACTTTTGTTTGAGTGAGTTTCACTAACTGGTTCTCCTGAGCCAGCACAATGTTGTCTTGTTTGGATCCTTTCTGATGTACAAATAAGGCCGGAAAGTTTATTTTTAAGTTTTATTTATCTGGATGTATCAGGACTGTAAAGACCAATCTGCCTTAGCTCTGGTGGAGGATCAGTGGGAGGTTTAAGGGATGTTTGCTGTAATGGAAAAGGTGAGGTATTGAACAGTCAGCAAAGACTTCCCTTATTCAAAGTGTCAATTAGTCACTGCAGTTAAATCGATGTTTTAGAAAACAAAGCAAAAGCGTTTTAAACTGCCTGACTAAAAACCCCTTCCCCTCTGGACAGCTGAACTTCCATTTTGTGATATCGCCATTTGCATAAACTATCCAGTCATACAGAATCTTCCAGCCTAGACAGGACCCGCAAGTCTAATGTAAATAAAGAAGAAGTAGAACCCTTCCCCCTTTTTGAACAAATGAAACAAAATGCCCTTGACTTTTATTATGAGTCATAAAGAAGCAAAAATAGGTATAAACACAATATATTGTTCCTTGGCAGGTCACTTTCTTACCTAAATAAAAGAACTTAAAGTTTTCTACTCCTTGTCCTTGCAGAGATGGACCTAAAATTGTAACTCAGCCCCTAAGGGAACCTTGGCACTGCACTAGAGTGCTACAGGGTTACAGAGACTCCTGAGTTAGGGGCCAACAAGCCTCCTTAGTCTTCTGAGGGCTTTTGCGAACCTCAGAAGGTCCATAGGAGTGAAGGGGTTGCCTTCCTGATCTTCTGTCGCCCAAGCTTAGTGCTCACCGAATCCCTGCTCTCTGTGGACCTCCTGAGATGATCTGTAGCTTGCAGTAATAGCATTCCCCTCTGAGATGCCCTAGGAGGTTTGCCAAGCAGAGAATACAGATGCTGCTTTCCTCCATTTGCTAACTGCTTATGGCCCTGTCAGGGTATTAGATAC
Organism: Dermatemys mawii; assembly: GCA_007922305.1. NCBI lineage: Eukaryota > Metazoa > Chordata > Testudines > Dermatemydidae > Dermatemys > Dermatemys mawii. Next base: position 44,190,667 of record ML677335.1, on the reverse strand, counting down.
ATAAGAAGTGGCAAATCATCACACTTAGTATCAGACACATGATTGTGGGAAACAAAAGATAAAAACCAACATTCTTTCAAGCGTGCTATCAATAGTCTACAGGAAAAGAAGGAAAGATGGTATGAACATCTCTCTACAGGGACAGAGTTAAGGTGGCTTGAGTGCCTCGCCTGAGAAGTGCAACCCTCCCTCTGCATTTCCTGGGTTCTCATTTTTATTTGTGTTATTATGTTTGTTGTTTACCTGCTTGAAAGGTAATATGCACTGAAACCTGAGATGAGCCTGCAACCTTAGCCTCATAGCCATCATATTTTTTTGTGGGAGATGCACTTGATAAATTGGGAACTTTTGTAGTATAAATTCCAATTTTTTTCGTTCACTTACTAAAAAGTTGCATGGTGGATGGACAGATGGACACACACAACACACACAAAATCTGAGTGACATTTCCAGCCTGTCTTCCCTTCTGACCCTCTTCTCTTCCTTCCTCCAGTGTATTTCCTTTCCCCACTTCTGCTTGCTACCCTCTCTATCATTTTGTGTCCTCTTCCCCAGTACGACCTTGAATCCCAGGAGGTCCTGAACTCCACATATTAGTGGAGTTGACATTGCATGTTCATAGGCTGGGAGTCACTGGTTCTTTACCTTTGACTGGATTAGTGGGCATGAAGAGAAGGCGTACTTCGGCCGGGTCTGTAGACTGAAGACTACAAACTTATGCTGGCACAGCATAGCTGTGTTGGTCAGGGAAGTGATGAGTTGTGTTGTGTGACTGACATAGCTGTGCTGGCAAAAGCACCAAGTGTAGATGCAATTATATCCGTCAAAACTGCGCTTTTTTCAGTATAACTTTTTTCTCCCACAGTGAGGCTGGAATAAGCTTCAGTTTTGCTGGTCTAAACTGCCTCCAAACTAGGAGTGCTTTGCCTGTATAGAATACTAGCATAACTATACCAGCAAAGTGCTCCTAGTATAGACCTGGCCTAAAATGTCTCTTGACCCACTAGAGGAGGTAAGTAATAAAATGATTATATCAAAGCAAGCTTTTGACAGTGGCAAACCAGAATTAGTTTCAGTGTCAGAAACTGCATGTTACTAATGAAACCATCTGCACTAAATGCAGGAGGAAGTAACAGAGCTAATTAAAGGGAGCTTCCGTTCAAAGAGTTACTGTAGCATTGTCTTACCAATAGAAGAGGGTAGGAAACTGGAAGATTTCTGTCTGTCATTATTGGTGAAGAGGACCAAGAAAGCATTCCTACTGTCTCGCATATTGTGCCGGCTCTTGGCAAATTTGATTAAGTTGGATTCCGTTTTGGTTTTAGATAGATGAGTTGTAGTGATCAGAAAGCCATGGTTTCTGCTGCTGTTTCCAACCCATTTGGAAACCTCAGAATAAAAAAGAAAAGTGGAAAAGATCATTTGAATAAGTCTATCTCATTAGAACTAAGTAATGTTCATATGGGTGAAGAAGGAATAGGTTAAAGGACTGCAAGGACATATGTATATTATTATGAAAACAATAGTTGTGACTTCCTAGTTAAGGTTAAATTGAGTTTTGTACTTAAACCAGGGCCTCAGCATCTTTGTGTTGTATGAAGCATACAATGTAACTTCCCCAAAACTGCAACCCTTACCTTTAAATACGGAATTATTATTTGGAGAATTTACTAGTACATTGATTGATTAATCTATGAGTTAAAATTAATTTTAAAATTGATCCTTGCCAGGAATTTAGACCTCTCTTATTCCATTATTAAAATTACTTGGGAAAATACAGACTCCAGACTTTCCATATTGTTAAAACTCATTTAAATCTCACACACAGGCTCCATCTGAAGAAGTTAGCAATCAAGCTATGTTATTAACAACTGCTGAATCTGACTGCTAATGATTGTGGACTAACAGGTAAGGCTAAGTCAATGGCTCAGTGACTCTTGGCTGAAGTCACTGTAACATCAGAGGTAATTCAACCAGTCAGCCAAAGCATGCTTGTGAATCTGATCTTAAAGATAAAATAAAATAATTATATAAGGCTGATAGTACAGATTTTCAGCTCATTTCTGATATCAGATTATTAATTTTTGTTTTTTAAGTGAAATTCCCCACATAAAAAAAAAAACAGCTTCAGCTGGAGATAAGGTTGAGAAGCACATATCAGTAATTTTAGGGCATCTCTAAAACATGTATTACAAACCAAAGAGACTTAGAGTTAAGGTTACATTTATAAGGATCCAGAGATATTAAGGTATATAAAATACAAAGCTAAAGCACCTAAATGACCTTAACTCTGCCCTGTAGTGATGCCATGAGCATAAAAAGAAAATGAAAAACCAATGTCTCCTAAGAAATCAATGCCATGGGACCGCAAACATTAAAATGCTTTCATCATAATTATGTAGTTATTGTATACTGTTACTATGAGCAGAGTTAAAGTCATTTGGCTGTTGCAGGCCCTATGCTGCTATCAGTTAATAAACCCAAGTTATCGGGCTTGTGGCTTTGGAGCTAGAGAATTTAAGGTTCTGTCTCTGCCAATGCCCTAAAGTTTTGGTATCCAGCATAGTGGCAACCATGAAGTTCCTAGCCCATGGCCATGAATTTGTTACAATATCTTCAGCATAAAAAACAATGGAATTAAGAATTCTCTGCTTACCGTCTGCGTGACATTGAACACCTCCCAGCCTTCGGTATACAAAGACAGTAGTCTGGATGAAATGAGATTTCTTCTCTGTGGTTTACTTCCCCTGTCCAAAAGCTCATACACATCCACCTTGAATATGGTAATACAACCAAACAAAATTAAATGGAGAACAATTGATTGTCTCCAGCAAAGAGGTCATCATCAAAGAAACACATTTCCTCCACTTCCAGGATGGATTCACCTTGTCTGTTGACCTCGACTGAGGCTACACAGTTGCTTCTGGTCAACTTCACATAAGGGCAAGAAGTAATATACATCTACTAGATACCTACAGATAGATCTATCTATATCCCTAACCCTAGATAGATAGATATCCCTAATCCTCAGTAATTTTTTAGGGGTCAGTAATAAATAAGAACCGTATATCTGGTAATCATAATGAAAATATACATAACAAAAAAAAACAGTGAATATTCTCTCAGCAATTTGATATTATCTTATGTACTAAGAGCCACACAGAAATAATTATCTTCAAATGGAAAATGACCTGGCCATCTATTTTTTGTCTCTTTTGACTACTTGATATTGTCCCACATTTCCTGTTGCCTCACATATTTGCCCATTGGGTTCACAGGCCACCTGATTTCCTAGAAATGGACTGGAGCTGCAGAATTTGGATCTGGATTGCAAATAATCTCAAAATCTGGGATAGTTTGGCTGTGGTTTGAGCTTCCCTTCAGGGATCACTGAACTGTCCTGTTTGCTTTTGCCCAGATAAACCAGTAGATTGTTTGGCAGCATGGAGGTTTCATTGAAAAAAGCTCAGGGGAAAAAAAAATAGCATAGCAACAAAACCAAAAACCTGGTTGTATTTCTTTGCTTGTTGGAGTCAAAGAAATAGATGAAACTTCTAAATTGCTGGCAGTAATCACATAAAACACAGGATAGTTTCATGGATTAGTCGGTTTCAATCTCATTTCTTTTATGCTTGATTTTTTCAACTTTGTTAGCTTAAAGACACTATCTGTCCATTAATTATTCATTTGTTATTATTAATAATATAATCTCCCACTTACTTTGAGGAAATGTTGCCAAAAAGATTTTTGAGGCACATGATTTTTATTTAGCTTGAAAACTCTGAGCTCAGCTTTTAGCATTTGTTCATTCCTCCCCACGGAAGAGATGTTGAAGTAGAAATAAGACTGATCAAAATAATCTGGAAAAAAAAAACAGGATTATTGATAACCAGTCCAACATGCAAGACATAGAAAGAATACTCTGATTTTCCAGAAAGGGCAATAAGTCATCTGCAGTAACAGAAAGAACTATTCAAATCCGTGTGTTAAAACAGTGATAGACATAAGACAGTGAAGTAAAAATAGAATTAAAAATAGGTCTTCACAGCAAATCAAAAGCATATAACCATGCAAGAACCAGGCCTCTAATAAAATGGAGGAAACTGACTTTTCCATGCATGGAATAGTTTAAAATATATATTTTTTAAAATCAGACCTGTATTTATTTTGAATTCAGAATCCCTGCCGCCCCCACCCACACACACACACACACTGCAGTCACAAAGTAGCAATGAGTTTGCATTAAAGGTTTCCATATAAAAGTTTAATCTACAAGGGCCAGGTATAAACAAAACAAACACCCTTCCACATCCCCACACATGTACACACTTCATTCCCCTCCCCCTCCATACAGCCCTGCTCTCCCCACAAACCCATTAACTTCAGTGGAGTTACACTAGGGGTGAATTTGTCTCCCTAGCTTTGTCTTGTCCCTCTTATCCTAACCCAGCCTCTCCCCCCTCTCCCTCTCTGTGGCTTACCTCGGTCTTCAAGACTCCGCACCACGTTGCCTTCCAGCAGCCCTGGGGCCTTCGTGATCCCATTGGAATCTGCCACCTTATTGAAAAGATCTACCATAAACTGGGGTGGCTTCCTGTGAGGCAGGACATCATGGGGCAGGGCCTCGATGTCAAAGACCTCCTGCAGTCTCCGCATGGCTTCAGCGAGAATCCCTTTCCTCTGCGTCCGCACCGGCACCCTGGACAAGAGAGCGGGGTCACAGAGCAGCAGGACCAGCAATGCCAGGCAGCGCCAGCCCTGGGATGCTGCCATGTCAGCTGGATCCTCTTCAGCTGTTACAGGAGGAGAAGTGCAGCTGCAGCTCAGGTGTGCTCTGGTCTGGAGTCTTTGAGGAGTGCAGAGCTCCAGCAGGTACTTGTCACTGGCAGCCAAGCCTCCCAAATGGGCTGAGAAATCCACCCCCTCAGCTCCTATAAGGCAGTGTGCAGGGAGTGCTTGGCTTTGCATGACAAATCTGAGCACCCTTTCGTGGTGGTGTGGTCATGGGCGGAGTTCCTGCAAGTGACAAAATGAACAAGCCACACAACGAGCTGGCTAAGCAGCCTGAATCAACACATCTGACATACTGCTTTATTCCAGGCCTTTGTCAGCATCCCTGCTGCAGCTAGTCACCCTCCAGTCACCGGAAGAGGGTGGGGAGATGTTCTGTTCTTTTTAGGTCCAAGATACAGTCCCCCTTTACAGACATTGGCCTTAAACATGATAACTGTGCTAAACATGCTCTACTTTCCCTAATCAAACACCCCATTGGATGGTGCTTTCCCTGGCCAGCTGGGTTATGCAGGGATGGTTTTATAATGAGACCCACGCCCTACCCCCATTATTGAAGCTTAAGGACTGTGAAAGTACACCTACAGGGATTCAGCCTCAATTAGGGGAGCGTCATTTCCACTCTTGCAAACATCAAACAAGCCATTTGTTTGTTGTTCCCTGAATGTGCAATACCTTCAGTGAGAGGAGAGATCAGTTTCTGTTCCTCCAGCTGCTTCTCTTCTTTGTCCTTTTGCACCCCTCATGCACTATTCCTTAGACTTCAGGAAGGAAGGAGGGGCTTGTGGTTAAGACACTGGACTGGGGCTCAGGAGATCTGCGGTCAGTTCACAGCCTCAGAGAAGAAAAGGTAGAAGTTGGCTGTATAATCCACCCAGTGGTTTAAAGCAGTGGTTCTAACCAGGAGTCTGGGACCCATTTAAGGGCCACGAGCTGGTTTCAGGGGGTCCACCAAGCAGGGCATTAGACTTGCTGGAGCCCAGGGCAGAAAGATGAAGCCCCGCGGTGTGGGACCCCTGCCACCTGGAGCCAACACCAAAGCCTGAATAACTTAGCTTTGTGGAGCCCCCTGTGGTGAGGGGCCCTGGGTAATTGCCCTGCTTGCTACTGCCTAATGCTGGCCCTGGCTTTTGTATGCAGAAAAACAGTTGTGGCACAGGTAGGCCATGGAGTTTTTACAGCACATTGGAGGTAGGCCTCAGAAAGAAAAAGGTTGAGAACTGGTTTAAAGGGCACCCAAGGAGGGTGAACAGAAGCAGCAGCGAATTCCCTTCATTTTCATCTTGGCCTCATGAAATGCAATTCACAGAGGCAAGTGTGGCTGTGGCACTAAAATGCTACATCAGACTGGAGTGAGAAAGAAGCCCAAATCTTAGGCCAGCTAAGTCACCGGATCGCTCTACCCCAGGAGCCTAATCATGTTATTGTTCCCTGATACCAGCCCTTCCTCACCAGGAGAAGGACAACTACCAACTGAGTCCAGAAACAATTGAAAGAATCATTCTGTGCATGTACAGTGCCTAACACAATGGAGCTGAGGACTCAATGCTACCATAATACAAATACATAATAATAATAATACAGAAGAACAGCTGGGTCTGATCCAATCCGCTTGGGCCAGGCACTCCCAAATTTTGCATGTATGAGGCTCAAATTCTAAATCTGGAATTGACACCGTCCAGGTCTATCTCTGCCTTTTGGGAACAGCAAAGGAGCCGTTTGCCCCTCTGTACCTTGTGCACATCATCATCTTAAGGAAATGCAATTGAGCAACACGGCACGGAGAGTTTTTCTATTATTCTTTCTGTTTCCCTTGTGCTGTTTTAAAGACAAAACATAACAGGAGCCTAGCAGCTTTGGCAGTCATCAGCTCTGTAGGATCCCATGCAGTTGACATCCAACTCTCCGTGGCAGCTAAGCATATTATCACATAAGAAGATGACCTCAGGTGGACCATGAGAAGCAGATGAAGCAGAAACAACAAAGGACCCTGGGGCAGATCCTCTGTCTCCATGCAGATGTCTCTTAGGCTTTGTCTATATGAACATGCAATTTAAATCAGTGTCTAACCAATTTAGTTAAGCTGCTGTAGTTAAACTGGTCTTAACCAACTTAGTCTTAACCAATTTAGTTAAGCTGCTGTAGGCTTTAGTGTGGATGCTCTTATTTTGGTTTAAGTGGCTTATCGTGAAAGAGCTACAACCAATTTCTAATGGATTTATGTTAAACTGCAATAAGGCCTTCTTACATGGAAATAAGAGCATTCACACAGGGGCCTGCACCAGTTTAACTAAATCACACCTCGAGTCAAAGCAATGCAGTTTTCTCGAGTAGACGTGACCTCAGTAAATAGAACGGCACAGAGTCAGCTGCCTGAAACACATCCCCTCTCAGGAACTAGGTGAAATATCCGTGGAGTTGCGTTTTCCAGGACGTGTTGTATCATGAGGACCAGAACTCGTGCATTCTCAACTCTGCCCCTAGGACAAGTCACTTCGTTGCTTTGCATCTCATTTTTCCCCATGTGTAAAATGGATCTAATAATAATGAAACTGGGCCTCTCTTTGGTGCTTTCCCTATGAGGGAATGAAAGGATTTTACAGAACTTGTTTCATTTAGTGGCATGATACATTTGTATCAAGTAACAAATCTGTTGCTGCCTGGGACTTCATGGTGGTCACTGTGCTGCACGCTGCAGCCACTTGTCACTTCGGGGTAACAACCAGTGGAGAATTCAGATCTTCCTGCTCTAAAAGCACGAGCCACTAGTGCTCGGAGGAAGAGAATACCTATCAGCCGCTAGCACAGGCCTGCACAACTCGGAAAGCAGTAAAGGCCATATTACTGCAAAAAAACCAGAGGCGGGCCGAAAAGCCCTCGCCCCGTCCCCAACTGCTTCCCCCCACACCACCACTTGGCTTGCCCCACCCCTACTCAAGCCATGCGGGCTGCACAGTGAGCCCATGCGGGCCGCATGTGGCCCCCAAGCCGCATGTTGTGCAGGCTTCTGCTAGCAGAATAGGACTTGTAATACACAGCTGTAATACACTTAGAAATCCATCCAGTAGAGGGCCATGGTGCACCTCCTCACTAGCCAGTTCCTTATAGTATTATCAACCTCATTTTGCAGATGGGGAAACTGAGGCAAAGAGAGGCTGAATGATTTGCTGGGGTGACACAGAAAGTCTGCAGCAGAGTCAGGCATACAACCAAGATCTCTGGAGTCCTAATTATTAGCAGACTATCCTTCATACCTGGGCATAGCATGGTTATCGTATGGTTTAATACATTGCTTGTAAAAACATTGGTGTGAAAACTAACTGTGAAGTATAAATTATTTTGATTTTAAAATAAGGCAACTCTCCAAACTGAGCATTTAACTAAAGCACCCTCTTCTTATAAAGATAGATAAATCTATTCAGAGTTCAGGCATGTCACTGTGTGTGTCACACTGAAGCCTAAAATGTCTGGAAAGTCAGTAGAACACGATGGAAGCAACAACAAGCGTGGCTGAGAGCTCTTTGTGTTCAGTTTATCAGCAAGATGAATCGTTACTGGTGTTATGATCTGTTACCATTCAATTGTTAAGACTGGAGCCATTTTGACCTTATACATTACACCTACGTGGTGCACAGCTGTAGTAAGGTGTGACCCTATGCCATGCCAAGAGTCCTAGACCATTGTGATACCAGAGTTAACTCAACCAGTCATCACCCTCACTCTACAGCTAATTTGAATGCAAAGATTTCATTGGTTATATGACTGAGAGACTTCATAGATCATGAATTACTTGGCTCAATGGCCACACTCATGCACCCAACTGCCACCTGCACAAATCAACACAAATCTCCCAGCATAACCCCTCCAACACAACCCCCCCACACCACAATCAGCACACAATGACCTCCATACACACACTGCTGCAGCATACCCCTTTATTTGCCACCCACACAAATCACCACAACTGTCCCAGCACAACATGCAGTCACTGAACTTCACTTGTACTTACCATAAAATCATAAACTTGAGTGGCAAAGCTGTGCGCCCATTCATAGCAAATGGGTGTGCACAGTGAGCAGGGTTGTATTTGAAAAGTTTGCATATGAATCTGTCCACTTCAGAAACACTGCTTACTAATCTGTCACTGCTAATTATCAGTCACATTAAAACAAAGCCAAGACAAAGAAAATATTGATAAGGATAACAACATTTCACAGTCCCATAGCACAACTCAGCCTGACAGTTCTTAGGGGTGTAAGAAATCATACTTGTACAACAGCACTGAAATGCAGCTACTTCTGGGGAGGAGTTTGGCAGCTGGACAGGGTTGTAGATGGGAATGATCTTTTTGGCCAAGGTTGTAGAGGCAAATCCCTGCTTTTGTGAGAAGAGTCATGGGCTCATTAACGTCTGTGCTGAAAGGACATCATCTAAAAGCATGTTGTTTTAGTGGGGATCCTTCTTAACGTGACATCACGTGTATCACTTAGCACATGCCAGCACAAAGCTAGCCCGTATTCATAGAATCATAGAAGATTAGGGTTGGAAGAGAACTCAGGAGGTCATCTAGTCCAATCCCCTGCTTAAAGCAGGACCAACCCCCACTAAATCATCCCAGCCAGGACTTTGTCAAGCTGGACCTTAAAAACTTCTAAAGATAGAGATTCCACCACCTCCCTAGGTAACCCATTTCATGTAAGTGTAACCCACTGGTCAATGTGTGGTATATGGCCTACTCAGTGCCTGATCTACAGGGGATGAGCATCTGTTACAGCTCCAACTATAGAACCTGGCTATTTACCTCATCCTATAGTGACTCATGAGGATTACTGGTTCAATCTCTGGTGTTGGCCACGATGGTGCTGTCACACCACTATTAGAGGTGGTAGGCAAGATGTTCATACAGGCAGAGTTAAGGTTGTTTGAATGCCTTAGCTGTGCATTTTCATCTCACAAAATGTTTGGATTCCTGTCAGGGTAATGTTGACTCAAAATTCTGAGTTTGTAGTGCTTGCTTCTGGTGGGTAATTACATTATTTCTGTCATTATTTTTACCCTTAAGTTATTGTTACATACTTTCAACCTTAATTTCATTTTTGCATAGCGTGGTGTCTAGGAATGAAGAAGGGCGCACAGCTTGTTTTCCTCTCTCTGGGCCTCCCAGCAGCCTTTGCCATTCTCCCCTCTGACTCTGCTGCATAGCCCTGTCTTCACTGGCCCATGATGCATTCTCCTCTCACCAAGAACTAGAGCAATGGTCTGCTTGAGCAGCTCACTTGACCTCTTCTGTGTGGATAAGGGGCAGCTTCCCCTGTGGCTGGTGCAGCAAGGGCACAATGCAAACACCAGCGGCTCTTCGGCCCATAACTTGACACCTCACCTCAGAAGGAGACAGGCACTGGCATACAAAGGATTATCCAAACAGGCCTGTCAGGCTCCCTTCAGCCCAACAACTCTCCCAGCAGGGAGGAGGTTAGACTAATCTCCTCTCTGCTTAATAAAAGCACCTTGCTCAGAGTCCTCCAGGAGCCCAGATCCACAAAGGAATGGCTGAAAGAGCAAGACTCACACCACATCAGCAATTTAGATTGAGGCAGAAGTGCTGACATCACCCCAATCCCTAGAATGGCAACCCCCTAGCTGGTAGGAGGTAAAGAGAACTGGTGAGTTAAGAAGAGTAAATGCAGCATTTAGTTTGAACGGGAATGGATAAGAAAATAAGGGGGCCTAAATGAGTGTTTTTACCACTTGTCTGCTACCCTCCCCCACGGAGATTTGCTCCCAGCTCTAGGTTTGGCGGCACATCCGAGTGCTTCACTAGGGTTCTTAAAAGAACTTTAGAAGCATCAATTAAGTTTTGAAACATCGCTGTATTGGATTCCCAGGTCTCCAAGGGCTTTACAAAGGAGGTCAGCATTATTATCCCCATTGTACAGATGGGGAAACTGAAGCACAGGGCAAGGTCATCCAGCACACCGGTGTCTTCCAAGCCTTGTCCCCTAGGCCAACAGATAGAAATTCATTCTCAAAGAAACCCACCAACTCTGGAGTAGGTAGCTGTGGCTTTTAACACTCACAGTGACAGTGTAAGGTAGGCAGTGAACAACAATTCACTTGCAACAGTACAATTGAAACTTCAGGGAAATTAAGGAAGGCAGAACGTAATTACTTGAGCTGGAATTTGGGGTCAACTCCTAGTCTAGGGATAAAACTGACATGGGATCTTTAATGGTCAGTAACTCATTTTACATCATTTCTGACAGCACAGACAACAGCACAGCTCACAACTGACGGAAGAAAAAGTGCGTCCTACTCAATCACTAACACTACTGCCTGCGGCAGCTGGCTATTCTTGGGAAGCTGCCCAGCCTAAATCTTCTTCACTTCGAGGATGTAACAGATCCACAGTCCAAGTTGGAACATTAAATAGATTCCACAAGGAATCAGCCCTGTACACAGGGGGACTGCAAGACTTAATACATTATCGTCATTTGGTGCTATTTATTCATTTAACCAGCTCTCCCCCTTAATGCTAATGCCAGCCACCTCTATTAGAGCAAGATCTTACCCTTTCCTTGGAAGAGCTTTGTCTACATTCTGCAGTTACTCCGTGTTTTTCTATGCCCTGGTTTTTAAGCCCATCCCGTTTTAACAATTTCATTTCGACAATCTATCAACCCCTTTCATAACACTCCCCCAGAAGACGCAGCTTTGCTGGATATGCAATGGCTGCTAAGATGTTTTTCTCTCTGAAAGCTTCCTTAAGAGGCAGCAGATTTCTCCTGAGAATCCAACTGAGACATACGCAATATTCTTCTTATGGCATCGCATCTTGCCTTTGTTTCTTGCCACTTTCGGGCTCTGCATTTTCAATCTGTTGAAAAATGTTCACAACACGGTGCTACCAACAGGGATACCTGTGCGGTATTTCCTCACAGACATTTGATAGCATCTCTCGTTAAGAAATGCTCGGTCTCAAGTAAAAGCCAGAAAATCTCTCTCCATAAAGAAGCTCCCTGTACCTCTTCTGATTTTGGCAGTGTTGTGTATGGGAGCATATTTACTCAATATCAAGCTGAATTAGTTGATAGATATGGAAAAATGGATTCAGCTGAGCTAATCCAGATTTACACCAGTGTAACTAAGAGCAGATTTTAGTATGCACCTGTTTAAAGAGAAACTGCTCTTAGTTACACTGACTCAGTTATCTATATACTACTATCAGATACTGGGTATCAGAAGTAGCCAAAAACCAACATGTTATGAATTGGACAGTACAATGAGGACAGTGGTCAATATCTCCTCTCCTCAAGGTTTCTGAAAGAAACACAGAAGCTATACAGTATATGGCAAGGGTGGGTAAACTTTTTGGCCCGAGGGCCACAATTGTGCAAAATTGTACAGAGGGCCAGATAGGGAAGGTTGTGCCTTCCCTAACAGCCTGGTCCCGCCCCCATCCAACCTCCTCCCACTTCCCAACCTGACTGTCCCCCTCATAACCCCAGTCCATCCAACCCCCCGCTCCTTGTCCCCTGACCGCCCCGCTCCTGAGACCTCCTCACCCCCAGGACCCCACCCCCTACCCAACCCCCCTGCTCTCTTCCCAACTGCCCCAACCCCTATCCACAGCCCCCTGACATCCTCCCGGGATTTCCATGCCTATTCAATCCCCCCACCACCCCCTGAACCTCCGCCCCATCCAACTGCCCCCTAGGACTCCCTCCCCTTATCAAGCTGCTTGTGTCTGGCAGCTGCACTGAGCTAAATGCACAGCCTCCTATGCCCCACCACCCCAAGCGCTGCCCACATGGCATGCTGAGGCTCCAGGGGAGGGGCTGGGAGTCGGAGCAGCCTCCCCAGCTGGGAGCTTAGGGGCTGGGCAGGATGGTCTCATGGGCCGGATGTGGCCTGTGGGCCATAGTTTGCCCACCCCTGGTATATGGAGCACACCTGACCAAAAAAGCCCAACAAGGTCATCCTCTGTAAAAAGCATTTTATCGGCAAGAGAACCCAGGCGGAAGCAGGCATAAAAGACATTTCCCAAATGTTTAATGAACCAGAGCTGTCAGTAACACAACTGCTTAATTATTGATTGTGTTGGGAAATGGACAATTACAGTCTTGGATCCAAAACATACCCATGGAAATCGGAGAAATTGTTGGGCTTGTCTAGGATTTTAGTATGCACCTGTTTAAAGAGATTATAGTGCATATTCTGGGAAGAACGAATGCCAATAACTGACATGGTGGACCCCATGGGCCATATCCTCAGGTAACAAACTGGCATAGCTCCATTAACTTCAGTGGAACAGTGCTGATTTGCACCGGCTGAGGATCTGGACCACTGCAGAGCAAGCTTTGTAGCCATAATGATTTAGCGAAAGATTATTCAGAAGTGCCAAAGGGGTTGAGGAGCACAAGTCTTGTCAGATGCTTTTGAAAATCTTCCCCCCTTATGCACGGAATTCCACTACTAAGACAACTAGTCAAAACCAGTTCTGGCCAAGCAGCCTTGGGATTACAGCAGACAAATGGAGGTGATTTAGTCATGGGTATTTTTCGTAAAAGTCATGGCCAGTGACCTGTCTGTGAGTTTTACTGAAAATGCCCCTAACTCATAGGTGCTGGGGGAGGTGCTCCAGCAGACACTGCTGCTTGAGGTGGTGGTGCTCTGGCAGACGCTGCTGCTCCTAGGGCAGTGGGAGTGGCTTGTGGCCCCACCGTTGCCACTGGTCCGGGCAAGGGGTAGCCCACGGCCCCGCCCCTGCTGCTCTGGGCAAGGCTAGCCTGGGGCCCCATTGCTGCCTCTGCTCTTCTGAGTGGGGATGGCCTGGGGCACCACTACTGCTGTGGGGTAGCGACCAGGACTAGTTGCCCGGGGCCGCTGCAGCTCATCAGGTGGCCCTGGGGTCAGCCACTGCAGCTGCAGAAGTCACAGAGGTCCTGGAAAGGTCATGGAATCCATGAAAGACTCACAACCTTACCTATGAGTAAGGCTATCATTTTGTCATGCAAATTTTTAGACAATTTCACAGAAGAGGTGCAGAAGGGAAAAACTCACAATCAAAAGGTCACACTGCAGCAGCAGCTCCTGTCTCATGGGGGTGGGTCTGACTCCCCATTCTGAGTTTTGTAACCACAGCGTGCAAGGTCACAGTGCCATTCAGATTTGACACATCTGCCTCTTCAGCTCCAGACCAGAGTGGCGCTTCAAGCCTTTTTTAATTTAAGATTATTTTAATAGCTACCATATGTTCAGCTCCAGTTACTACACGTTCAAGCTCAACTGAGTGAAAATCATTTCTGGTGGTTCTCTCAAATTTGGAGACTCTAGGAACACACAAAGTCCAAGGACAGTGACTACAGACACAATCATAAGTACAAAGTCTTATCCGTACTACAAGTTTTATTAATGCAATAAATGAAGTTAGACTTACTTACCCATGCATATAGAAACCCTGCAAAGACACATGCAATGACTAAGTCTATAGTCATACATCCTCAAAGATATTCTGGGGTCTGATGGACCTCACAACAGATAATGACGATGATTTCTGCTGGGGTTTCCACTGGGGTCTTCCCACTTTTACACAACCAGAAAGCCTCTTACATAACTTAACCTCTCAAAAACTTGAAGTCTCTTAGAAAATGTTTGTTTTTACTACTGACATTTTATTAAGTTCATAAAAGTTGAGGAATTATAAAAGCATGTACAGCTTGTTTTACATCATGGACACATCAGAGGAGAGAGCTATAAACTTTCCTCCCTCTAATATAGGAAATATGCCTTTAAGAATGAAAGCAGTATGTGAAACAGGGCATTCAAACTGTTTGTTAAGCACCAGAGATAAACACTTAATTCCTGTAGTTTCAATCAAAACCAGTGTACAAACAGCTTTAAAGGGGACTGCAAAAAATGTTTGGGTTTTGCCCTTTCTCCGCTCTTTCATGGTTCATGAAGTCAGACTCAATGTTTTCTACACTTTTCTGCATTAGAAATATCAGCTCTTTGGTTCCCTCTCTTCGCTGGAAGTCCTTGGCAAGTTTAGAGACTGTCATAATAGCCTGCAACCTGAACTGTAGCAATCCCTCCTCCAAACTTAGCATGGAGAGGATGCCAGTTCTTGGCCAGTTGGACTCAGGAACCTCATTTCTTTGTGGGGGAAGGCACTGCTGCAACTAAAGTTATGGCATAGAGTGGCATCATTATTCAGATAATGGAGTCCCACTAAGGATCTTTCAGCAAAGAGAGGCAAGCAAGAACCGAGTATTTCTAGGCTAATACACAAGCAGAGGAAAGCCTGTTTGGAATAAACTCCAGAGCTGTCTTCCTAAATCACACTGGAGCAGGAAAGTAAAACACTTTATTCTTGCTTCACCATTCACCTTTAAGTTTTGTTTGTACTTGCAGCTTAATCGTTAGTTAATAGAAATTGCTTATTACTAATGAACTCAAATAAAAACCTGCAGCTGATCATCTTTGCCCTTCTCCATATAAGGGGAGCCACTGACTACATTTTGTTATTCCCAGTTTGAATTATACAATTATGTTTTAGCTGTGCTGCACAGAAATGCCATCTTCTCATTTTGGCATTGAGCTGTATTACTTTTCCAATAAAATCTCTCTCTGTAGCATACTGGCATCTTGCAGAGTGACTTCATGTGGCAGTGGTGGGAATAAAAGTCAGGTTGACTACCGTGAATCCAGATCTTTCTTCCTCTAAAGGAAATTCAGGTTCATTTAGTGCTGGTTTGGAAGCTAAGGAGATTGATGTTTTCTTTTTATCTACAGAACAGGTACAACAAGGAAATTTTCCCCACATACCACAAATGTGCCTCAGCCCTGACCTGAAAAGACCATACCAGCAGTGTGAGGGCAGTTTATTCTTCAAGGCTACTTCAGGTCTTGGTCAAGACTGAAAAGAGGTCACAATTAGCCCCAATTTTGGTAAGATATTTTGTGATGTTACAGGGGCCCTAGATGGCAACTACCAATCACCCTCCACCAGACTTACTTCTTACTATCATACTGGTTTCAACGGGGCTCTTCATGGGAATAAGCATTACACCAGGCAAGTGCTTTGGGACAGGGGCAGGATCTGAATTGGTGATCTAAAGGTAAAAGTGTTCTATAACCTGTTACCAATCTGCTGACACATCCAGATGCTCTGCCTGGCTCTTTATTTTTCCAATTAAACTTTCATGGCAGTACAATTTTTTCCAAGTATTTAGTGACATACATCGATCACTGACAAAAAGGGAAAGCAGCAACACTACAAACAAATTTTCAACACTGATGAAAGTCTCATCATGATTCTTGATACTGGGTCAGTACAAGTCACCTTTTCATACCCACCTAAACTGTTCACTATTAATGGTTCTGTTCAGTGGTGTAAGGTGAACACCCCTCATGACCAGTTAAGTAACATACAGAAAATTAGACAGACTGAACTTTACAGAAATTAGATACAAATCAGACAACATGGCAAATTCCATGGCTCTTATTGCAATAAAACATTAATGTACCCGTTCCGCAGCCATTTACATTAAAATTTTTTTAAAAGAAAAAGTGCTACTATTTTGCATTTTTTCAGTTGTGAGGTAGATGCCACTTTTTATATATAAATAGAGTAAATAGGAAGTTGGTCAGTCATGTCTCCAGGTAGACATACTTAAGTGCTGCACCAGGTATAGTACTAATTAGTAATTAAAATATTTACACAAAATGAAACAGAACCCTCCAGCTTAAAAGATGAACAGAAAGTCTTATGGAGCAGAGTTTTGGCCAAGCCCACACAGATGCATTCCTCATCAAAGGGTCAACGGAATTCTGGCTTCAGTTTCCAGACACCTTCACCATTTGGGCTTCTATGGAAAGTACAAAGATTTCTCAGAAGTTCTCTGAACACACAAGACTGTGCTGCTGACAGTTTGGATTCGAACTCCTGCAGTATCTCCTGAGTACTAGCTTCTCCGTCCACACGAGCCTGGAATGCTATAAAGTTTCGTACATCCACTAGCAATTCGTCATGTTCTGTCGAAGTTGGGAGTGGAGCAGAAGCCTGAAGATTCTCATCGCCCTCATTCTCCATCCTCTGCGGTAAAATAAGGTGGTTTCTAGCCCTCATCTTAGCTAACAAAGATGATGAATCTAGTGCACTGGATGATGATTCTCCTGTTTCAATTTTCCCGTCAAAATGTACACTGGAAACATTTTTCTTTACCTTTTCTTTCCTTATTATATCAGCATCCTGCAAATAAACACAGACACTATAGGAAAAGTTGGAGTGTGAGATCCATGGAACCTATTCTTAGTGAATTAGCCTGCCATTCAGGCTTACACAAAAACAAAACGAACCAACCGCAGGAGTTAATTATGTGAACTAAAACATGTCAGAGTCAATGTGCGCTAACTTCACAACTTGAATACGTATTTCAGTTGTTGGGAAGCTAAGAAAAACCAACTCTACTCTTGAACCAGAGTGAGCACAGCAAGATGAAATGAAAGACTGATACAAATGATTAAACTGAGTTTGATTATTCTTTTTCAAGATATAAGATCAAATCTGTATGTAATTCAAAGCCTAAAACTTTTGGAATTCTACATGCAGAGTATGGTAATTATTTGAGAGACATATATTCCAGATAGCAAAAGTTAAGCTAGAATGTTTCAATTAAATCAGCTAATACTACTATATTTTTTCCATGAGTACCAGTTCTTGTGTTTTACCTTGCTTTTCTTTCCAGGAGATGTAGTGGAGGAATTCGGGACAAGCAAAGTAGGGTTCCGTTTCTGACCAAACCTACTCCTAAAAAACATGCAAGAGAAGTAGTAATTTATTACAATATCTGTCCTCAATATGTATTATGAGACTTTGTAGGATACTTTGATTTAATTATTGTTGTAAGAACCCTCTCGAAGTATTGTGGATCTTATTACTCCATTAGTGATCAATGATAAGAGTTTCTTAGAATTTGCAGACTGACGGGTTCTCATACACAGGATACAATTGTCACGATCAGAGGCCCAAGAGCAGTAGGAATCTGTACCATAGCGCACAATTCAATTTACATTTACATATGCCTTTCATTCCAAAGTAATCTACAATTTCGCCCACCTCCACTGTAGAATGTAGCAGCCGTTTAACATGGCAACGCCACACATCAGGTTGAGATGGGAAGTGAAGACTTACTGTATTCAATTGAAACTGCAAGGAGAGATGTAGATAGCACCGTATAATCTGACATTCACTCAAGGATCTGACACTAGGGTAACATGGAATGTGACACAGGATCCTTCAGGCTATGAGAGCTCAGGACCTTGGTTTTATGTCCCACTGGAAGATGGTGGGGCAGATCCTGGCACCCCGCCCAATCCCCTCTGTTCCATTCTAGTGGTGCAAAGGGCAAAGGAAATTGAGTTACAAAGTCAGCCCCTAGGTTACTTGTATCTGACACTCCCACCACAGTGCAGTAAGTGTTCTGGGGGGAGGGAGGGGGCATGGCCAGAGAGCACTGCCCCCCACAGGAATCCCAGAATGGCCCCTAGAAGGCTGCTCTGACTTGTGCTGGTTGATGAATTTTCACCAGCTGTACCTAGAAAAGGTACACATATGTTCCTCTTCTGAGGTGTGCAGGGCTAGCCAAGGCACACCTATGGATCTCATCCAGTAACTCAAACAGCACAGCATCTGTAGCACCTTGCAGATTTCCCATCCAGGTACGGGTACAGCTTGAAGCTGGCTTAGTTTGAACGATCACAACCCCAAAATGGTACTTCCATTAATATGGACCCTTCATTCATTCTAATTCTATCTTCCTTTCTTCTCAACTATATGTGATGAGGGGAACATTTTCAGAAGTGCCTAAGTGACTTAGGAGCTTAACTCCCATTTTCTAAAGTGTCTTAGGCACCTAAGCTAATACTGGAAAGTGGGACTTAAACGCTTTTGAAAATTTTATCCGAGAGCTAATATTTCAATACAATTCCTGTAATCAGCACTGTATCTCAATTATAGTTTTTGAAGTAAATCTAGAGCAAGTAACCAGCATAGAAAGCAGACTATGTTAAAGGCTCCCTCCCTGGAGAAGCCATGTGGGTACTTATCTTACATTAGTCTGGATGGTGCACCAGTCAGACCATTGTTGCCTGTCCAGGTTGGCACACCAGAAGCTGCTCCTAAACATCGCTGTCGGGAGATCTTTAAGGCTCTCAAAGCATCCTGGGCCACTCGGGTTGCCTCTGCTTCCACTAGCACATAATCTGGATTGGAAGCCTCCATAATAGCATCATGCTTCATCACACTGTGTACTCCTAGCAGAGTATGTACACCGGAAGGAGGAGGAGGAAAGAATATGTAAGAATTAAGCAGTGAACTTTTAAAAAAAACCTTAAATCTTTTTTACACTGACAGCAGAAACAGTCAACATTTCAATATATCCATTTATAACAGAGATTCCTATTATCTCAAGTGAACTGAAGATAACTTGCAATATAATAAATTACTTCTGTTGCCGTTAGAGGTCAAAATTCATTCATTCATACTGGATCTCTCATTTATTAGTGCAAATTAGTAAGGTTCCATTGTATTGCTAGATGTAGGTTAAATCCATTTGGGCAACTTTATCTTCAGTGGAACTCCCAGTTAAGTGAAACTCTGTTACCTCCCTTGGAACCAGTGTTCACCACCATACTGCTTATTAAAAAACCCCACCCCTCCTTTCCCTAAAGGTTCCACATGTCTCAGAAACCTTTGGCTATAGAGACCTGTCATTGTTTTCACTATATGAAGATTAAATCAAAATATTTTCAACCAATCATTTACGTTAGAGAAAATGTTTAAAAGTCATCTGTTGTACTGTAGGTGCTAGCAACTGCAATAACGGAAACCCCCCCGTGTAGATTTTTTTTATACTTTCTCCTAATTTGGCATTGTTGTGTAAATGAATAAAAAGGTTACCTGATTTTTTGAAAAGTCTCTCCAAGACATAATCATCATTCTTCTTTTGTTGTTCTTCCTCCTCTTGGTTGTCCTTTCTGTATTGCTTTTGTTTCACTAGATATGGGATGTGCTCCCCTTCAAATCTGGCACCTTTGTGACGTTTTGGCTTTTTAAGGTTACTCTTGCGGCCCTCGAGTGTCAGCATAGCCATACCGTGTTTAGTTTTTGAGGTGCGTTTGTGAGGATTATTACCTAGTTGTTCATCTTCAAAGTTACCATTCTGTTTCCCCTGGGAGTTCTCTGTCTCACACACGAGACCAAGGCCGCTCTCAATACTTACACGAGTTGCCACATGCATTTCACCCAATAATGCAGAGTTTGAACATTCCACAGTCTCTGAAGTCCATGCATTCCCTGGCAGATCTTGGAATACAGACCCCGCATCTGTTTTCAAACTTTTCGCCTCATCTTTAATCAGTGAATCTATATTATTTGTAGCCTGTGTACCATCTTCCAGAGAACCGTTTTGGTTGAAAGTTTCCAAGTTTCCTTTGGTTTCTCTAACTGGTTCTATTGTTTTAGAAGAAGAATTCATTAAATGGCCTGTCGAGGAAGAATGTGATGGCTTGTGATATTTAGGTGAGTTGTGCTCGTTAAGACGCAGATCACCTTTGGAAGCATCATCAGCTGGCTTTTTAAGTTTCCGTTTGAATTGGCGTTTTGGGGCTTGAACATCTGAACCAGTACCTGATATAGGTATGAAGTTAAATAATAATAAACATTTTGCATGTACAGTCCCTTGTACAAAATCTAGATTTCACAGTTTAGGTAAAATGATTTCATGTACCTGCAAAAATAGCACTAGTTTCTGTCCCTTGAGATCCATCTGGGCTGGTCAGAGTGAAAAGTTCGTAAAGATCGTTGGATTTGAAAAAGCGCCTTTGTTTTGGGTCTTTCAACACTCTGTTTGTTAAAAACTGTTTGAAGATTTGTCTGGAAAAATATTAAATAAATTGTATTACTAGCATGAAACAATGTCTAGCTATGTTTAAGTACTGAATACAATGCTCAAGCAGAAAACTTTATCATCATGAATTTTACCCAATAGAACAATTAAGTGGTGGGAAGATGATGTTTGTTTTACAAAGACAATCTGAGTTAGTAACTTTTAAACAACCCACTAAATTGTTAACCATAAGAATTTATTGCATTTCAGCAATCCCATAACACACTAGGTACCCACCATCCTGAAGTGTCCTACGAGACTTCATTTATTCTAAGTAGTAAATAACTTCACAGCTAGAAGGTTTTTTGTACATTAAAACTGAAAACCTTGCATATGTATACCACTCAACCACCAGGAAGCTCCGTGAAAGAAGAGGGCGAGATTGTTAAAGTGATGAAGTTTAAATGGTATGATGTTGGTTAGAGAGGCCACAAATCAAATAGGCAGTGCACAGAGCCCAACTGTCTGCTGGACTACAGGGCTGGAGGAAGACCAAGAGCCCACCCAGAGGGACTGGGAGGAACAGAGTCTGGGGGAACTAAGCTGCCAGAACACTCCATTCAGTATTGCAGAGCTAGGCTTTTGTTTAGCATTAGTCCACCCCTGCAGTTAGGCCTGTTTGTACTACAGTATTCAATGGCAAGCTTTTAATACTCTTTTCTCATCCACAATAGGATTTTAAAATCGTTCTCAAAACCATTCCCCTCCACACCACAGTTTTCAACATAGTTAGGCCTTGTCAACACTGTGCAGGGAAGAGCCCTGTTAGCAAAATCTGTGTTCGAAGACAGGTCACATTAACATGGTTCCGAACTATACCATAATGTAATAATATTTCTTATCTATCAGAGGATTTCAAAGGCATTTACAATAATGAATTAAGTTTCAGAAACCCCCATGAG
Organism: Dermatemys mawii; assembly: GCA_007922305.1. Classification (NCBI taxonomy): domain Eukaryota; kingdom Metazoa; phylum Chordata; order Testudines; family Dermatemydidae; genus Dermatemys; species Dermatemys mawii. The sequence goes on along the minus strand of ML677335.1, from coordinate 44,169,027 downwards.
GTTGGTCAGTATTACTGTCATTTCACAGATGAGGAAACTGAGGCAAAGAGAAATAAAGTTGCTTGCTCAAGGCGCAGAGTGCGTCCATCACAGCTGTCTGCAAAGAACTGAATTTCTGATGGCTGTTTTAAGCCTTAGATCAGACCCCACTTCCTTTGTGTGGTCAGGGTTAGTCAAACTGAACCAATGCTTGTCAGTGGGAAGCAAGCCAACTGTGTCTGTGTGGTGAAGTAAAGAGCAAATGTTCTCCGTAAGTGCCAGTATTGGATTATTCAGAGCTTTTCATTTATCTGATTTTTGAAAGAGGATGTTCCCATTGTGAAGAGAAATGTACATCCAAGTGACGTCAAAGTACCTATGTACATTCATTTGGAGTTCACATTAATGGAGTGATTACAATAAATGAATGGGGACGCAAACTAAAAAAATAGTTTTGATTTACAAGTGTATACATTTTAAGGGGTTTGGATGCATTTTAAACAAATATCTGAATACTAATCAGTTCTTCATGGGGACTTATTCATTCTGATATTTGGAATATTAATAATTTAGGGATAGAAGCAAAACTATAAAGTCTCATGAGCGGCTATTCTGTTTTTTGTACTATGTATCACATACCGTGCACAATACTAGAAATCTTATTGATTTTAAACTACATACTGGGAGTGCTATTGCAGGTAAATATCAGGTTTTGGCAGGTAATGGGAAAGAAAATAATTTAAAGCACAATTATTTTATAATATTGAAATTGGTTCTATGCTGACACCTGTGCAGTGTATGACTGCATTCTGTAAACTCATTCAGCCACCTCAGTGTCAGTATACAACTCTCTGTTGACAACGCATCAGAATTAGCAGAATCCAGCTCACTTGTTTATTGCTGCAATGGCTATGCATGGCTAAGAGGAATTAAAAAAGCAGTAGCTTTCCTTTTGTAATGAAAGTAATCTGATCTGATTGAATAAACATAGAGAATAGATCTGTAAGAGATTATTTTTAGTAGCAGTGGGTTACATATTTATGCTTAAGGTCCATTTCAATTTTTCTACAGCATTCTCCTTGTTTAGAACAAGAAAATTCTTGCAGAATCCTATTTAGAATACTAACTTGTTATGATTTACTAAGTATACAAGGGGATTGCTATAAGGGGCAAATATGAAGAATTTTGCTTACATGGATAATCCCACAGAAAATAATTGAGTAGGTGCGGCTCAGCGCAATGTGTCCTGGACTAGGACTCAGGACTCCTGAATTCTATTATTTGCTCTGCCATTGGCCTACTGGGTGACCTTGGGGGAAGTCATTCACCTCTGTTCCTCAGTTTCCCTATCTGTAAAGTAGAGATAATCATACCAACCTCCTTTAAATTGCTATGAGATCTACAGATAAAAACGCTATGGAAGAGCTAGGTATTATTACTACTCGCTTGAGTCAGGTTGCAGACATGATTACATTTTTGCAGGATATGGATGAGTCACTCCAACATTCCCTCTTCCAGCACAATTCAGTTATCAATGAATAATGGTCCTACTGACCTGTGGTAAATCTTCTCTTCAATAGTACCTGCAGTAAGGAGCCTGTAAACAGTCACCTGTTTCTTCTGGCCTATTCTCCAAGCACGCTCTCGAGCCTAGAGCATAAAGATGTGTTTAACAGAGCCACCCTCTGGAAGCAAAGGGTTGCATTCACAGGGAGCTATTAATACTACTATGTATTTTAAATCAACTTTGAAAATTTAACAAATAGTTCAAGAGATTATAATGGTCACATTTCTACACCGAAAGGAAATGAAAACAATTCCATAGGGGCCAGCTTCCTAGGAAGAGAAGACTCTAGTAACCATATCTACAAATCTATGTAAAATTTCAACAAAAAAGGAACCAACATGTAATCTAACCATGTTTACCCTTGAAAGATCCATTTCAGAAATCAATTGTACTTTATACATGTGCATCCCAACAATTTTTCCTCCTCCTCAATTTAACTTGAAAGTTTTACAAAATATACCCTATACAAAACAACTCAGTTCACCCAGACTGACTGTGAAGTGCTTTTCATAGGGCTGTGCTGATGGTCTAGTTGAGCTACATTCACCCCCCACTTTCAGATGGGTAAGTCCCTAACTTGTATTTAAAGATATCCACAGAAAGATGCAAGTATTGCCCCCATACCATATGAACATGCATGCATTTTGAGAACAATTTTGAGAGTAATTTTATTTAGAAATGTGGCTATTTTACACAAAGATAACTCTTTCAGAAAGAAAGTCACAGTGTATAAAATAGAATCTCAACATCTAATGGCTTTACAGGGCTTAATTTACAATCACATAGGAAACTACCATACCAACACAGATGTTTTTAATGATGAATTTAGGGAATGCAGCACCCATCAGAAAAGATGAGAAAGCAAAGGGATTTCAAAGTAGTTTTTGGATATCTGGGCTACTTTAATATTTGGCCAAAAATGATGTTCAGATTAATAAAAAAATAGAAGTTACCTTTTAAAACAACGCTAAAGTCCCTGCAACTTCATACACTGAAATGGGACCAGAATTCCTGTAGTCCTACTGCATATCACTAGATAAGATAACTTCCTCAGATGTACATGACACAATGGCAACTTTCACTGAGCTAGAGAGAGATTCAGATAGCAGTCGGTGCTGTTCTGAATATTTATCGTTCATTCATTCTGCTTATTAAATAAATTGTTAAGGTGTTCTAATTAGGTACTGCAGTTTATCTTTAAAGCAGGGGTCTCCAAACTTTACGAGATGAAGCCCATATTAGATTTTTGAAGGGGCTTCGTGGGCTGAAGCAACTTTTTTTTAAAAAAAGCAATATATGCAAAATCCCCCCTTTGCTTCTCCGGACGCTGCCGTGCCCGCCCTTGCTCCTCCAGCCGCTGCCATGCCCCACCTTTCTCCTCTGGCAGCAGCTCACGGTGGGTGGAGGGGGTAGTGGCAGCTTCTCCACATGCCTGCTCAGTTGGAGGGCCAGACAAATCGAAGCCGCGGGCTGGATCCGGCCCCTGGGCCGTAGTTTGGAGACCCCTGCTTTAAAGGGAAAAAAGGGACATAGCAGTTCCCCTGTCATGCGAGATTGTGAAAGCTACAGAAAAGAACACTAAAATCTTTCAAACACCTGCAATGCTGAAACAGAAGCAGCATAACACTGATCTCTCGCTAATTATTTAAAATAACTTAGATTACCTCTTTCAATCCTCATTTTTATTTTAAACGTGGCTGTTAAATGATACATTCTGAGCCAAAAATACCTGTGTGTCTGTACTGGGATTCCAGTCAGGATCATAGATGATAACTCTGTCAGCACCTGTCAGGTTGACACCAATACCACCTACTCGAGTTGTAAGAAGAAAAACAAAGATGGACGTATCCTGTAATACATGCAACACAAGACAGGATTTAGCAAACAGCCCAAACTAGAATGTCTGAAGTAGCGATGCTCTTGTCACTTTATTTTCTCGGACGTATTATGCACTTTTTTATGTAAAGAAAAGGGGGTCAATTTAGTTTCAACATGTATTATAGAAGTGAAGTCCACCATCAATAATCTAGAGACCCAGAATCCAATCACAACAGACAAGTTATTCTATAATTGCCCACCACAGGGTTTCTTGCACCTTCCTCTGAAGTGGGTGAAGAAACGATATTGGATTAGAATGCTCATGAAGCTGATCCAGTCTGGCATTTCCTATGTTCCTAAATGAAAGGTGCTTTGGAAGCAGAAAGTATTCCCTCTCCAGGACTTCTGGATCCAGTTTACAAGTCAAATTATTATTTTTTAAATGGTTACCTATCTGTCTTATGGTGTTATAACATCACTCATCACCACTGTATCTGAACACCTTCCATGTAAAATGGATGGGCAATACTGAAGCTCTTAGTGAACATTTCCCATTTTAAGGTTTAAGATTAAAAATCTCAACCTCCACTTGGCTTTACTGTTAGTTGGCTTGTTTCAGGTCTTTTCATTCATTTTTTGTGGGGGAAGGACAGCTGGAAGAGGATCTTAGTGTTACAAGCCATTCTTGCTATCATGGGCTCTTTCAAAAAAGAAGTAAAGGAAGGTTTTGTAATGTTTACTAAAGATGGTCACATTCAGGGCTGGTCTTCACTGGGTGCGGAGGGGGAATCGACTGAAGATACGCAACTTCAGCTACGTGAATAATGTAGCTGAAGTCGGCATATCTTCAGCCGACTTGCCTGCCGTCCTCACGGCGGCGCGCTCCCCCATCGACTCCAGCTTGCGCCTCACGGTGAGCTGGAGTTACGAAGTCGACAGGGGCGCTGCTAGCGATCGATTTCTTGCATCTTAAAGAGACGCGAGAAATCAATCGCTAAAAGATCGATCGCTACCTACCGATCTGGCGGGTAGTGAAGACCTACCCTCTGACTGAGTACATGCCCATTGGTAACTAGACACATACTTGGAGCAGCTGGCTCTTTCTGCCACTTGGGCTGCTATGGCTATGCCTTGGTTGCAGCAGGTTTGGGGGCAGGGCTAGGCTGGGGCCGGGCACCCCTCTCCCAGCAGATCGGATCTGTCTGGGTAGTGAAGACATACCCTAAGGAGTGAGCTGTGTATTCTCTGCCTCTTCATCCCAAGTAACAGTGATTCTACAGTTAGACCGTAGCTACCCCTTCTGTCTCATCCTTTGCCAACAGACTAGATTCTAGCTTGATCTTCTATGGGTGTATTGGCTCTGCTATGCTAACAAGTGTAAAAGCTTGATTTTTCAGGTAAGTAAGCAGATATGACAAAGATGTAGGGGGAATAGACACTTGAAGTGCATTGCCTGCTTCCTTACTCACTTTTCTGATCATAATCACACTTTAAACTGTCTAAACTTGATTTGTTCTTTTACAATGAAGTTCTCGGTCTTGGGCTTTGTTTCAACAGAGAACTTCAGTTTGGGAAAAATGGTGATTTCTTTCCCTTCACACTAAGATAAGCAGTTCTGAATCAACTCAAATGCCAAAAGCTTGCTTCCTTAGACCAGATTGACCAGAGTGAATGCCCAACGTAGTCTACACTGAACTGAGCTCAGGCATCAATTATCAATACAGATTTATGGACAGGTTGCAATTTCTCACCTCATTGTATCTTGTTATAAGTGGCTGCCTGGATGCAATTGTCGTGGTACCATCCATCTTGAGGTAGGAGTAGTTTCTGTCTCTCAGAAACACTTCAAGGATCTTCAGCATCTATTGTGATGGAAAGGATTTGAATGAAATCCAGGTATGAAGATTAATTGACTATCTGATCAAGTCAAAACTATTTCTAGTATTAACAGCAATTGCAATTGAAGGGATAGATCATGCTCTCCTGGGTGGGAATGGGGGGAGACTTGTGAAGGCTGAAGAACAGAAAATTCACGAATTATACTAAGCTGTGAAACATATCTGATGTATCATCTTGTTGGGATGTTCTGGCTGGAACGTTGTTGGGAAGGAGGGTGTTTGCCCTGAGAGAGTGGCGCAAGGAGCTAGAGATTTTTTTTTTATTTTAAACTATGTTTGCATTTCCACAACAACACAGATCTAAAATTGACACACTCATACACTAACAGAGACACAGGAGGGAGAGATGCTAGCATCACATCACCCAAGAGAGAAGCAGGATAGTAGCCTTTGCCTTTGGAACATTCAGTAACGAGAAGACGACAAGAAAAATCAGGTCATAACAATGCATCTATACAAGGTAATTTACACCATTCTTTGTTACTGGGGATTCACAGGTTCCAAAGCCAGAAGGGACCATTAAGATAATCTAGTATGACCTCCTGACCCCAAAACTTCTCCAAAATAATACCTACAGCAGAACTTTTAGAAAAACATCTGATCTTGATTTAAAAATGATCAGTGATGGAGAATCCACCATGACCCATGGCAAATTGTTCCAAAGGTTAATTACTCACATTGTTATAAATGTATGCCTTATTTCCAGTCTGAATTTGTCTAACTTCAACTTCCAGCCATTGGTCCATGTTATACCTTTCTCTAACAGACTGAAGAGCCCATTATTAAATATTTGTTCTCCAGTTATAGAATGTAATCAAGTCACCCCGTAAACTCTTTGTTAAGCTACATAGATTGAGCTCTGAGTCTACTGCTATAAGACATTTTCTAATCCTTTAATTACTCTCTTGGCTCTTCTCTGAACCATCTCCAATTTATCAATATCCTTCTTGAATTCTGGACCCAAAACAGGAGACGGTATTCAAGCAGCACAATACATATGTTAAAAAACCTCTTTACTCATACCTGAGTTTCCTATTTATATATCCCAGGATTGCACTAAGCTCTTTTGGCCAGAGTGACCCTGGAAACTCATGTTCAGCTGATTATTCACCATGACTTCCAACTCTTTTTCAGTCACTGCTTCCCAGGATTCTTTATTCCTAGATGTCTACACTTAAGTTTAGCTGTATTTAAATGAATGCTGTTTGCTTACAGCCAGTTTATCAAGTGATGTACATTGCTCTGAATCAGTGACCTGTCCTCCTCATTATTTACCGCTCTCTAATTTTTTTTTTGTTACCTGCAAACTTGATCGGTGATGATTTCGTGTTTTCTTCCTGGTCATTGAAAAAATGTTAAATAGCATGGGTCCAAAAACCAATGCCTACAGGTCTTCACTGGAAATACACTGTTCAGTGATGATTCCTCATTTATACTTACATTTTGAGACCTATCAGTTAGTAAGTTTTTAATCCATTTTATGTGTTCCATGGTAATTTTAGATAGTTCTAGCAATTTATCAAAATGTCATGTGGTACCAAGTCAAACGCCTTACAGATGTCTATGTATATTATGTCAACATTATTACTTTTATCAATCCAACCTGTGATCTCATTAAAAAAATATACATAGTGTTAAGCCAAGGAACATTATTATAAAAGAAGTAATAGGAGAAATGGAAGCTGAAATTTGCATTTACTCCTCTGACCAAAATATGAAGTGCAAGAAAGATACTACTACTTCAAACTTCCAAATTGTAAGAACTTCCCTTGAACAGCAAAAAACTCAGTACAATTCAGTGAGAATTAAAGACATGGCAGGAATACCTAATGATGTGTGACCAACTGTCACTAAATCAGAAATAGCATCATGGTACGGGGCACTGTGAAGCCCTATTAGAGACAATTATTTGTACTGTACTACTGTGCCAAACTCCACTCCTAGTTACACCAGCATAAATCCAGAGTTACTCCATTGGTTTCAAAAAGACTTGTTTTCATTTACACTGGCATAAGTGACAGCAATATTTGGCTCCACATATTTAACTTGGGCAATACTTGCTATACTTTATCATGCTAATAAAGCTTATGGAACTGAAGTGTATACAAGTCTGCCCTCGAGTTATTCAACATCTACGAAAAATAAATTTCCCACTTTGACACTTTTCAGGATAATTGAAATTTTGTTTTTTTGAGGAATCCACAAAATAACCTAGTTTCTAGCTATAGGTGTTTTAGATCACGCACACATCTAATCTGGTGGAGGTCGAGTTTTTTTTTTACTGCAGTTACGGCATCACTGTAATAAGTTTGTTAGATGTTCTTACCTGTCTTGACTGGGTAAAGAGCAGCACTCTGTGACCCTGTCTGTGCCATATTTTCAGTAAGGACTCTACCACTATCATTTTTCCAGAACGTTTCCAGTATCCAAACTGATCTGCTTCTTCTAACTCATCATCTGGCACACCTTTCAAAATCTTGGGACCACCAGAAAAGAGGTCAGGGTGGTTGCATATTTTTCTCAAGGCTACAAGTCCAGAGAAAACCTACAGAATACAGGAGAGAAGTGTCTTTTTCTTGAAAATTTCTCATTCTACCATGGTTACATTTAAGAAGAGACAATAATGGACATAACTGATAGTCACTGATCAGATGAACACTGGTGCTCTGGTTTTTACACCAGTACACCTTTGGTCCCATTTCAGTAAAAGGTGGTGTACAGTTGATATAATACAGTGGCCAACGAAATACTGTGTTATTTGAGAACCCATTTTGGTGATAATGTTACAAAAATTCTAAAACAGTTTCTGCACTCATGTAATCCATATTAGTCATAGCTTTTCTAGAACTTCAGAAGTCAAGAAGTTCTATTCATCTGCACATTACATGGTCTTCCAGTAAATATATTCAAAATATATCACTTGCTAAAGGCTGCTATACATGCAGCTGGACTTGTAAAACAAATACTAATTGTTTCTGTGCATAGGTTGGGTCCTAACTGATTTGTTTACATTAACTGAGCCACGAGTGAAAAAATAAAAAATAAAAATAAAAATATTAAAGAACCCAGGGGAAAAACATTAAACTTATTGGATTGGTTCATTTTTCTTAAATCATAAAATGAATTTCTCTCCTCCAAAATGATGCAAACTCATAAGTGATGCTATATTTTCAGTAAAAAAAAGATGGTCACAATTTTCCTTTTTTCTCCTGAAAATAGACAAATTATGACAAACAAGATCCTGAAAATCTATTCGAGACAAAAATGCACAAATCCTGGGAAATAATTTGAAGATGAAAACAAAATTTCTTATGCTGGCAAGTACAACCTCTAGAATCCACACTTACTTAATAGTGGATTGTCTCAAAATTTTTCAACAGAACATGTGTAGGGTGCTGATAACGACCACTGTTCACATCACTGCATTAGATGGAATCTTTTCAATTATTCATTAGACATTTTAAATACCATAAGTAAAGTCCCTTCTCTCCACACTGAGAGAAGTATAGTTGTAAAAGCAACTGCCCCAGGACTGTAAAATTGAGCGAGTCAGAACACCATACTGCTGTGTTAAAGGCACAATGAAGCATTAAACACTACATCAATGTGCAAACATTTAGATAGTAAAGGACAACTTCAAGGTATATATTAAGATACAATGCAGGTAAAAACCCACTTATGAATACTTCCGTTCTACACATTCTTCTACACCTACTACTACTAAACAAAAGTCACAATTTGAAATAACTGCCCTCACTAACATCCCTCCAAAATAAGGCAGTGAGTCAGAAGGAATGCATAGTCTAATTAGAGTTCGGAGAAATTTTTCAGATTAATTAATTTATTTGCAGAAAAATTCAGTTTCAGGCTGAAACTATTCGTGAATTTGTATCACATTTGTCAAATACTTCCAACCAAGCTAAAGAAGTCTAAATGTTTCAGTAATATCAGAATAAAATGTTTTGTTTCTACCTAAAAAATTTAATTTATACTTTCAGGCATTTTGACAAAAGTAATCAAAGGACTCACAAAATGGCCAGAGAGGCAGAGGTGGTGGTGCCTCACTTATAAATAGGGCTTCTGATTTTGGGTTTTAACTGATAAAACACCCCTGGCTCCAAACGAAAAAACAAAACAAAGGAAAACCACCAGGACCGATTAATTGTACATATGGGCTTGTCTATATTGAGCAGTAAGGCAGAGAGTGAGCGTGAGTGCGAGTGCGTTCTAAAGCGCACAACTGTGTAGAAATTACTCAGTACTGTTTAAGCAAAGGGACCCCCCCCCCCCAATTTTTGGACATTTACAGAGAACTGAGAAATTGTTAAAAATAAACCTGAAAAAATGAAATAAATAAATCCCCCAAACAAAAGCACTACATATGAAGTTTAGGCCACAGGATAATGCATTCACCTGGGACGTTGGAAATGTGGGTTCAAACTCTGCCATATGTAGAGAAGGGATTTGGACTTCGATCTCCCCCAATAGAGGCCCTAGTCACTGGGCTACGGGATATTCTTGTGTGGGGTTTTCAATCTCTCCTCTTAAATGGTTTCACTCTTGATCAAATAATTAAAGTCTTACTACAACAAGGATTTAAACCTGGATTTCCCATCTTAGGTAAGTGCACAAACTCTCAGGCCATAGAGAGTGATACTCACTCATTCTCTGGCCTAATAATGTTCTGTGGTCATTCGAAGTGGATATTGATCATCATTCATAATTTTTTCAAATGTATGAAATATAATTTATAGGCTACATTCCTTCTGTAGATACCACTATATATTATAGGCAGCATTTTCACTGCTAGAACAGAGGGTTATAATTTGAAAGTCAACACCAGGACTTAGGCTGCTGACACTTCAGGGAATGTACTAAGGCAAAAGCTGCAAAGTTAAGAAGTCCTTTTAACTATGATTGCTATTTGGGTGGAAGATGAAGATCCTAGTGATTTTCAAAAATGGTAACCCACTGTCTTGTCCAGCATTCTCGTTAGTAAAACTGGTTCTAATATCCAGTTGTGTGTGCACACAATGTCTTCTTCAGTCACTCTACCGCTAGCCTCTAATGCTTTACTACGTAAAGGGCTCTGGGACATCTTGGGAATAAAGGTGCTTTTGTTTCCCCTCTAGATCCTGCTCAGAGTCCAGGTATAAAAATGCTGATGGGCAGTCAGCACCTTTATCCAGATGGTTACCTTTAAACTCTTACACGTCATCATCTACCTTAATTAATGCCAACCTGCATTTCTCCACTGAGAATCTGGTAAACTTCTTTGGAGTCAATGAAGTTTTGGTAGACTTGCCGTTGGTCATCCGTCAAACGGCAAAATAGAACCTAAAAAAAAAAAAATATTGTGCACTTATCCAGTTACTGTTCAACTTCATGAGATCTGAAGTGTGCAACAAACAAAAAAGGATAAAGCTTCACTGAGGAACTCTTGATCCATCAAAAGTGCAAAATTAAGAATAAGAGCCCACCAGAAGTTAAAACATTTAGAAAAAGGTACAGTATCTGTAAGGGGCAAATGGTATAGTTAGGGATGAGTTTCAGCGTCCATTCTGTGCCCTTCTCAGTTGCTCATAATTTTCTCCAACTGCATTTATTTATGCATGCTTCACTTTCTTATGTCCTGACTTCACTGCTTAACTGTGCAATCTTAACATTCCCTTAATGCAAGGGCTTTTTAAAGTGGAATTTATAGAATACTAAGTATTGGAAGCACTTTGTATAGTGTATCTGTTATGTCCCTTAAAATCTGCAATCCCCTTATGACCTCCTGGGTAAACAATAGGTTAGCACATATAATCTATTCTGTCATTAATCTTCAAATGTGACCATATAATGATTTTTCAAGTAGTCTGATGGGTTAAAGTGGAACAAAATCACACACACACATCCTGCAAGGCAACAAACATTATGCTGAAAGTCAAACTCTTGTACAGTTCTGTGACTGACAAGAAAAATCAAACAATTTTAATTCACTTAGGAATGTGTTCTTTAGGGGGAAGCAACCTATATTCTTTAAAGTGTACTGAAACCACATTCCAGAGTTTGACTGAACAGAGAGCAGGAGAATTCATAACACACACAATGATCTCCCCTGTTAACTCACTGCTCACCCCATGACACTGTCCCAATGTGGAATCACTAGTATGACAACTTGTCTTAGATGCCTAAGGGTGGTAGAAATTGAAGGGAGGAGCATATCAAGGAGCAGATGTGAGGGGACCAAGAAGGGGAAAAGGAAGAAAAAGGGGTGTGGCAGAGAAACAAAGCCTCATGCAGGGAGGAAGTAAACCCTAACCCATACTAGAAACAGTGGTTCCTGAGAGACATAGATGTCTATTTTTTTGGTTAAAAAACACACACTTTCATTAACTCAAGAATGGCTGATAGAATTTAGCTCAAGACCTTTCCAAAAACATTCATCTTCAGGCACTGAACAAGCATGGAAAATTTCAGTCCAAAAAGGGAAAAGTTTGGAAGGTTATTAGCATGTGCAAATAGGGGGTCAGAGTGGAAGCAAGTTTGCAACCTTTACTGTCACACTACGTATTTCCCTGGTAATACTTTGTTTGCCAAATGAGCTTCATAACAGCAGGAACAACAATCTTTATGATAACTCTGATAATGAACATACCACAAGAGGTACCCTACAGACACTGTTCTTAGGATGCACAAGTCTGGCCATGTGAGGGCTGCACTGATCACTTTCCAGGAGCTCAAGGGCTGAAACCAATTGACATAAAATCGACTAGAATGCACCTTACATGCTCTTTGCTTTAACACAGATGCATAGCTGTGCGGAGAATACAAGGTCAAGATGAAGCATTGCATGCTGGGTCATAGAAAAGGCTATAAACTGTACAGATACTTTCCACATTACAGAATCCCCTCAGACTTTTGTGTCCAGATTATATGGTAATCAGGTGATTTACAAATACCTACAAAATAAAACACCTCAGTAGATATTCAAGCTGCTAGTCACACTTTGACTTCCCCAGCTCATAAGCCTCATGCCACCACTGAGAACTTAAAATGTGTAGCTTTAACTTCTCTATGCTCTTTTCCACACTTGTTCTCAATAAAGTCAACTGAAGTTTTGCTATGGACTTCAGGAGGCAAATGATCAAACACTATGTATTTAAATATATATATTTAAACAAACCTGTTCATTTTTATCGGGCAGCGACAGGCTCATTTTCACATCAGCCTTCATTCTCCGCAGCAAGTAGGGATTTATGGTGTCCCGTAAAACACATGCACACTTGTAGGCAGTTTTTACCTTTAGAAGGGGGGAAAACAGCATTTAAAAGAGTTCTTAATGTAGAGGGTTTTCTTTTTCTTTTTTCTCCATGAGATTCATTAACTATGAGTACGAAAAAGTAAAAAAACTAGATGACAGAAGTAGACACATTATTTCTGTTTTCTATCCTTTAATGGATATATAAAGTTACAGTATTTTTTTTTAGTATCCAATATAATGTGATTGTAATAAATTCATGTTAGCCAACAATAATATTTAATAAATAGACTCTCTCATATCAGATACTTTCATTTATTTTGGCTTAATTTGGTGAAATTTATTCCACTGTAAGGAGACCAGAAATTATAGATGTATTGGCTAGTAAGACATACTTCCCTCTAGGCAAGTCCCTTTTATCAATGAATCAGTGTGTGTAATCTTGCATAAAGCAAAAGCCACACACAGAACTGCTCATATACAGGCTGAAGATCAAAACGAAGCCTGAAGCAATGGTGGGTAGCAGACATTAAGTGAAGATTAGTGCCCACTTGAGACTATTACAAAAAAAATCGGTATAAGAAAATCCCTATGATCACAGAAACTAAAGGTCATTCTGGCCTTAAAGGGAGCATATGGTTCTGTAATGGGTAATGGATGTGTGAGATGGATATTAACTGTACGTAATGGCTAAAAATACCCTCAATTCTCTTAAAGCAAAACAAAGAATATAATAAATTATTGATACATAAAAATCAAACTGGCCATTCAATTTAGTAAATTACCAAGCCTCAGACAAGGGAAGCACTTAAACTCGGAATGAAGATAAAATTATAGAAAAATGTGTGCATAAAACATTACCAGAAATGTTATAGTAGAAATAATTTATATTCTAGGCATTTATATAGAACTTTTAATCTTCAGATAACTTTACAAACAATTAATCTAATAACTAATTTAATAAATGCAATGCAGGTAAATGTTTAAAAGTCAGCCAAATAAAATACTTACAATCACTGCAAAGATTAACAGATATGCTCATGTTTAAAAGAATAATCCTAGGCAGTTTATGCTCCAAAATTAGATTTAATTTAAAAATACATTCACAAAACCTGCTACTAATAGGATGGGAATAGTTTGTTTTTAAACGAAAACCATTTTCAGTATAGATTTAAACATTTCTCTACAGTATCTGAAACTCAAATATTACAGCATTTTGCTAATGTTTGAAACTCAGACAGTGAAAAAAAAAATGTGTGTGTGTGTGTGTGTGTGTATGTATATATGTATATATATATATATATATATATATATATTTGTGACAAAGCTCTAAGTCTGTACTTGTGGGTCCTGCGCTTCCTGGAAGATTTAGGGGCCTCAGAAACTCATCTAAGCCCCAGAGTGACCTCCCTTTCTCCGTATAATTGGCAAGAGTCACCACCTAGTGAGTTACCTTCATCACAGGCCAGTATGGAAGATGGAAAAGGGGGGAGCCCGGGCCCACCCTCTACTCCGGACTCCAGCCCAGGGACCCTAATAGTATCAGCTAAGATGGCTGACCTTTTAGGCACAAAACACAATACAATTCCCTGGGCTACTTCCCCACAGCAGTCCCCGCTTCTTCAAACACCACTTCACCCTTACCTCAGGGCCTCCTTCCTTCAGTATGATATGTTGTCCACCACTCAGTCTCACCAACAGCACAACCTCCTTCCACAGCTCCTGACACCCACAGCCCACCTGACTAACTGGGAGGTTTTTATCTGGTTTCAGCCAGTCCCTGATTGGCTTCAGGTGTCCCAATTAGGCTAGCTGTTTCTACTCCTTTCTAGAAGGTTCTTAATTGGCCCCAGGTGTCTTGATTGGTCTGGAGTAGCCTTTGTTTGGCTATCCAAGGAACAAGGACCTGTACATCCTGAGGCTGATATACCTGCCTTCCAGCACTCTCCTATATCCTTCTGGTCTGACTCCGTCACTATATATATATATATATATATATATATACACACACACACATATACACAATATATGTAAATATGCTTACTCGATCAGGGCATAAGACACTCAATATAATACACATTTTAAAGTGAGTTTTGAAACAACACAGCAAACCATTTACTTCAAATTAATGACCACTAATTAGTAAAAATATTTTGCGGCATCTTTACCTGCACGGGAGAGGCATTGGAATATCCTCCCATGGTTATTGGAACAGAGAACTGCTCCATGAAGACAGGCAGTGTTCCCAATTTCCCTGGGAATACAAAGTCAAAGAGGGACCAGAGCTCCTTTAGGTTATTCTGCATAGGGGAGCCAGACAAGATGATTCGATGGGGAGTGCGGAACTATTAATATAAAACAAAACAACTTAATAGTAAGACATTATCATGAGTTGCCTTGTAATACAAATTCCTACCACAGAGGCTATCCAATTTCACATCAATGAGTTGTCATGTTTTAAAATATACAGCATATTTTCTCTGAAATAAATATAAGCTTCTTGTGAAATGCAGTCTACAAAAATGATACCTGAAACACAATTTAAAATTAATACTCCACAAAATAAAATGAATGCAACAATCTGTTTTGGATATATATGATTTAAACAAATATTTAACACTAATTTACAGCAATTCTGATAAAACTTAGAATTTATCCTATTATAACAACACTATTGATTTTCAGTGACCACTGTAAACAATTTTTAAAAAGCCAAATAAATTAAGTATCCAAGCAAGATTATAAAAGTAAGTCTCCTGACATATGCCTTTATTCTCTGCTCAGATTTAAATCTATGACTTTATGATTCAGCAATCCATGGTTACTATCAGATTCTGAGCTTGTTTTTTCAAATTATTTATTTTAAAAAATATTACAAATGAAGATATTTGGTTTGTTTTCTGGTACCGTACCTGTTTGCATGCAAGTGTAACTGCGGCATTTGGATTCCGGATTTTATGACCCTCATCTAAAATCACATAATGCCAGTCATAGCTGTTGATATTATCCTGCATCAGTCGAATGTAGGAATAGGAGGTGATTAGAATGCCATGGCAAGCAGCAATTTCACGAATTAGTTTTACCTGCAAACAGAATGATTTGTTGTTAATAATTTAGCATTCAGATGTCAAATTAAGACCAACTGAACTGTGTGTCTGTGATCCTGATTGTGTTAAAAAGCATCTGAAATAACCAAGTATTCTTTGTAAATAAAAGTACAGGTCTTGGCCATAGCTATATCTCATCACAAGAGAGCTAACAAATATATATGAAGAAACATATTCTGTTTAAATACAATGGTGCAAATCCTAAGTAATTCCAATTACTTAAAATGGGATTACTCAGCATTAGCATGTGTAATTGATCAGACGTTGGTCCACTGTCCTTTCAAAAGAAACACTATTATCTCTTAAATTAAAATTCAAGACCTGTTTGGAACTTACTGAAATTAAGTTTTGCCTACATAACTAGTTTCCTCAAGCCCTCCTCTCTATTGCTCAGCCTTAACTTTGGCATTGCAACTAAGATGCAATAATACAAAAAAGGAAAAAAAATGAGTTAATGAAGTTTTATATTTTAAAGCCAACGAAGTCTTTCCATTTGGCTAAATCCCACCCAAAGAAGAAAATCATGGAACTAACATGACATTTGCAAACCATCACACTCTTCATTCTGCTTGCTTGTAACATCCCTTACCCCCTACCCTGCGTCTCTTTTGTCTATTTAGATGGTAAGCTCTTTGTGGCAAGGACTGTCTATCTTACCTTTCTTGGCAACTTCTATAAACTTCCAAGACTGTAGTAGCTGAGCACCTACACTTTTAGTGCATCTACCTTCTCATCTCTGTGAGGTAGGGCAGTGCTATTATCCCCTTTTTACAGACGCAGAACTAAGGCACAAGGAAACTAATGGCTTGCCCAAACTGACCAAGAAAGTCTGTGATGGAGCAGGGAACTGAACTCAGGTCTCGAATGCCAGGCTAGTGCCTTATCTGTTGGGCATTCTTTCCTCTATTAGTCTTTATCTGAATACTTCCTAACAAAATAGAGCCTCCTGTCTTAGCTGGCTTTTGGGCATCATCATCAAAATAAATAAAATAATAAAACAACAATAAGAAGAAATTCACCAATTACCATTTTGTTCGATGTTTTAAATATTGAAAGATCAAAGCCTGGCAAATGAAGACCAAAATAAATAATAAAATCGAGAAAAAAGGTAAGGGGAAAGATTGAAAAAAGAATTACAAGCAGGTAACTGGAACTTTTAAACCTTCTCTCAATTTCATCTGTGATCAAGAAGTCAAGAGAAATTAGTCATGTGAGAGCCTCAACCCTCCAGCACTTGGAGAATTCAGGGTGATACACTGAAAAATCTGTGGCAGCATTTGGCCAATTATATCTTAACACTTAACTGTCTTTTTATGCATGATCTCTCTTACTGGCTTGTAGTAACTAGTCAACACTATTCCAAGAGCTGTGCACATTCACTGCTGACCTGGGACTTGATCCTTCCATAGGGAAATCGACACGAGGTTTCCCAGTGATGTTAACAGAAGCAAGATTTGGACACCAGAACAAAAACAGAATAGGAAAAAAACAAAAACAAACAAACAAAAAAAAGACAGGCAGAGTATCTTTTGATCTTTTAAATTCCCAAAGAGAAAACATGAAAATGTTTGCCAAACAATGGCCAGAATCGGTATGCAAGAAAAATGATGATGTATCTAGCAGACTTTGACCTTATAAACAAAGGTGTGATTTTTTAAAAATCAGAATTTTTAAAATTTATTTTTCAAAAGAACATACTGCTTTCTCCCCCAACGACTCAGATGAACAGCTGATAAGCCACCGATCACTTTCTTTAAAAAAAGGAGAATTTAAAAACTGATCCCTATGTAGCTGAAGACCTGACATAACCTCCCCATACCACAACCTCTTCCAGTTCAACCTACTTTAGATTTTCTACTCTTTGAACGTTATCTACTGAAATAAGTGCAACATATGCAATTGTTAAAATAAAAGTAGAAATTAGCTTCTTTATTCCCATAACATGAATTCTTTTCATAACATTCTGTATAACAGAAGCAGTAGTATTCCTAGGCAGATTCGCACACACAACTTAACTTCACCTGATTCATTCCTTGTATTCTGTAACTGTGTGTTCTAGATTCTCAGTAATGGCCTATCGCAGAATATTGTAGACATCTCTACCCAAACACTTAAGACAAATCATCTCGGGCGATTTCAAATTAAAAGCTTGTAAAATATGTAACCTCTCCTAGTTTTTGCAATTAATAGGGTATGTCTGCAATTAGCCTGACTTACAGAATGCTACACTGTTGTCATTAAAAGATGTTTTGTGAAAGTGCTGCTGTTATTATGGAGGCTCAGGAGACCAATCCCTCCTAGAGGGCAAACAGTGGACTGGTAGAAAAACAACAGCCATAAATCACATTGTCAGATAGCAGAGAGAACAGGAGTGAAACATAGGCACATGGAGGCCATTCACTGTAAACAAAGCACAGCAGATTCCTAGTCAGGATTTACTGAACCTGTAATTAATTAAAATTTCCTTCAAGCTAAATCTTTAATAAACAAGGATTTGTGCTGACAAAAGAAAAACACAGGAAACACAATTTCAACAATGCATACTACAATATTTATTACCTATCATTCAATGTATCTAGTGGATACTTGAGGGTGTACAGCATAAGCTGCAGCTCTTAACATAATTTAAAAGGAAGAGCGTTTTCATAGATTTCAGTGTTAAACTTTGATGTATAATGTTCTGATACTATAGCATTTCAGAATTCATGCTACTTTATCAGCTGCTGTTATTTGTAGTCTTTAGTTTACAATCTGCTCACAATACTCTTTATTTTGCTTAAATTAAGATGTACTTAACAGCAATGTTTGCTTTACTGCGATGTCTCAGGGAACCGATTTAGCCTAATTTTAGCCTAGTGCATGGCAATGACTGCTGCTTAACTGGGACAGCATTAGAATAAGTTTTGCTTAATGGGGACAAACTCATCCAATGCCTAGGGGTTAAGCAGTGGTTAAGTAGGCTTGAAATTCTTCTGGTATTAAAAGAGATGGTGTCACAGATTACAAGAAACAATGACAAAATGAGGAAACCTTTTTTTAAAAAAATCTTGCATTTTTATTCAAAACAATATTTTCTGCCTTCAGACTTGAAACAATTATCTTTCTTCCTAAATCAGGGTGATAGACTGATTATCTAGGGCCTCTCAATTAAGATGTGTCTAATGTCCAATACAGGACAGCATTCTGACAAGCAGCAACCAATGTTTTTTTGGCCTTATCCTATTTCTGACAATGAGCACCAGAGAAATGCCTCTAACTAAACAATTCTTCTTCCTGCTGAATATTTAAGTGTTATATTGTATGGTTTTGCTGTGGTACAACCTATGTACCACAGCAAATCTGAACAAAAACAGACCACGAACAAGCTGTGCTACTATTTCCCCAAGATTCCAATATGTATTTAAAAAGCTAGTGCAAACCTACCAGGATAATAAATATATAATCACTTACTCAACCATAAAGAGTCCTGTGGCACCTTATAGACTAACAGATGTATTAGAGCATAAGCTTTTGTGGGTGAATACTCACTTCGTCGGATGCACGCAGTGGAAAAACTGCATGCATCTGACTAAGTGCATCCGATGAAATGGGTATTCACCCAGGAAAGCTTATGCTCTAATACACCTGTTAGTCTATAAGGTGCCACAGGACTCTGTCACTTTTGCAGATCCAGACTAACACGGCTACCCCTCTGATACTTACTCAACCATGTATTATTTGTCAAACAAAACTGCCTTCTCCAGCACTCTTCTCACTATCTCATAACTAACCATTAAGAAGAGATCCATAAATTCAACCTATAAAACCTCTCTCTGCTACGTGCCCCCCAAAACAATCTAAATGGCACTATGAAAAGGCTTCAATAATACATTACAAATCTTTAATAAACGTAAAATGTAAAACTGATTAGCTACCTTTACAGTTAAACACTGGGATAGGCTCTAAGTGAGGTTTTGGAAGCCCCATCACTGGAGGTTTTTAAGAACAGGCTGGACAAACATCTTTCATGGATAGTCTAGGTTTATGTGGTCCTGCCTCAGCGCAGGGGGCTGGACTTGATGGCCTCTTCAGAGCCCTTCCAGCTCTACATTGCTATGGTTCTGCAGTGCTGCAAAGTATCATAAGAGCTTGAGCTGTTAGGACATAGACCTAATGAGATCAGTATTTTATATTATTCTCTCCTATACAAAGCCCTTATTGTACACCATAAGTGGAACATTATTTATGACATGCAATACTGGGCTTATGTCTCCAGTCTTTTTCATCCTGAAAAATTTCAAAGCACTCTGCATATCTAGGAATCACTTCACAGATCATTGAAATGAAGCGCTTTCTAGGGTGAGACATCACAGCACACAATATCTAATAGCACACAACATTCCATAGCAGACTAGGGCAGGAATACTATATCTAGTTCAAAGTGAGGGTTGAATTCAAGCAAGGAGGATGTAATTATCCAAATCTGACTTTTACTTTGACTCCAGGATTGATCACCCTTTATTGCCACGAAATGACCTGGTATTGTTGATAATCATAAATGGGAAGACCTCAGTTTTATATTTCAGCCAAATGGACTCAGTTTCTGCTGGGACTGGAGCAATTATGGTGGCATGGGTGACCTTAGCTGCACATCATGTTGTTGAATGTTAATGGTAACTGATCATTTCTTTTCTTATTTTATTTTAAGCAAAGCAACAGTGTTCTTTTGATTAAAAAAAACTTAATTCTCAACTTTCATGCAAGGCTAAGTCACTAATTTGTACTTTGAAATCTTAAGTGCAGTTTAGGTTTTTTACCCCTGAAAGTTGAAAGTGGCTGGTAATGTTGCTGAAAGCCCATTTAGGCTCACAGTAACTAAAAGTAAGGAAAAAGTGGTCCTAATTCAAAAACACTTTAGGATTGTGCCATTAATAGCTATTTGAAAAGCACCCCAATAGTCCAAAGGGTAATGCACCACAGGCATGCACCAATAATCTATTAATGCACACCATAATGTGGCTTATAGCTGTCATGCAGCACAACCACAGTTCTGGCGAGAAAGACAAGCAAATATAGTTAGGCACCAGGAAAGATGCCTAACCATTCTGCCAACTTCAAGGCAGGTAACTGGCACTAGAAAAAAGTTTCAGTCATGTTATATCCAGTCTCCACCAGAAAATCTCCCTAGAGGTTTATGCAATTCAGAACCTTTGAAATTTTATACTCAAGAAAACAATAAGACCAGAAGATGGACAGTAGTTAAAAGCAGCATATGGAGGAGCACTGGTTGGCACAGAAGTCAAAGCAGAGTAGTACTGCAGTTCAACTATTATGACAACAGAGATGTTGGTAAGAATAAAACTAAGGGACAAGAAGACTTAAAAAAAATTCAGGTCACAGAAAACCCAAAAGTCTGCTATTTTCTTGAGTAAAACAGGAAACAGTTTGACAGTTCACAATTCTCAGAGACTGGTAGAGCTTCCACATTTACTCATTGGAACTGGTGGCTCCAGTGTCACTAGACTGAATAAAGCTAAACACATTGTTTTCCTGTGAACTAGTACTGGACAATCATGGTTACATTTCTATAATGTGCAATGCGCAACTTTGGGGAGGAAAAAAAAATCACGGCTTCAGAAGCACAGTATACCTAGATGTAAAGTGAATAAAATTTTTGGGAGGGTTAATGTTTGTAAAAAATGCTTGGAGATCCTAGGATGCAAGGCAGTACAAGAACAACAGTACAGTGGACCTAGGTATTTTCTCAACTTCTAGTTAAAGAGTTCAAGGCTCATTTGAAGATTTACAAAACTCCTGTCCTGTTGCCTCTTAAGTATACGATGCAGTTACTATCATGTCCAAAGGGCCACGTCAATTCCTACTCAATTTTGTTTTGCCATATAGCTAAATTTTATTAATCAGTTGAATACTCTTGGCTTCTTGGGAATCATCTGCCCCTCTCATGCTTCCCACAGCTCCTCTTATAAGACTACTGTTGTGAATGTTCTTCTGGCCAAGGGCAGCTGACTGCAGCTTCCCCTGGAACTTGTTAACACTTTTCCTGCAACCTCTGGTTAATTTACAGGAGCCATGAATAGCTCCTCGGGACTGAACACCGCTTCCTGCAGCTCCCATTGTCTGGGAATGGTGAACCATGGCCACTGGGAGCTGCTGGCAGCCATGCAAATGTAAACAAATGGTATGGCAGCCCGCCAGTGGACTACCCTGATTGGCTGTGTGTGGCCCACGGCCCGCAAGTTGCCCACCACTCCTCCCTCCCAATCAGGAGCAGAGTATGCTACCACTGCAGGGCTCCCAGATCCTGTTTGCCTGAAAAGCAAAAGTATCAAGCTCAAAACTCTTGTGTCATATGGTAACACCTTATGATATGCTGCTATTAACAAGACAGTCCTAGAACTGTCAGTTAAGACTCAAATGCATCTGGGTTGTACTGAGAGAACAGACGGACTCTGATTTTACTTTTTATCACTTTAATTTAATCTTGAGAAAAAAGCAGTTTTGCTTTCTTAATCACAATTTTCATATTTATTGAACTCTGCATTGGCAACACAAAGGGGTAGCAGGGTCCCTGAACCAAATACTATACAATCTGAACAGATGACTAGCGAACTACTTGTAAGCACAGGTGATCAGGAGATGGAATCACCGCATTACTCTTGTGTAAACCTTCTGTAGGTGGTAGATCAACTCTGACAGGCTTCAAAGACTAAGTGTGTATTGAGGAGGAATTTGAAATAGGCGAGAACAAGTCTAATGAACTGCTTATTTTACAGGGTCAGATTTCATGATGTTGTAAATTGTATTTGTTTTGATGAAATGGTAATAGTATCTCACACCTTCACTCCAAGATCAATGAAGGCCAACACAGATTTTACGAAGAGATTTAATTTAATTAGACACTAAGTGACCCTTTTTTGGCTATGGAGTGAGTAAGGAAAAGCTGTGGCATACAGCCATGAGAAATGTAAAAGAGTTTCAGACCACGCTGATTTTCCTTGGCACCCTGGTGTAAGACATTCTCTTTCAAGGCTCTAAGGTGTAGAGTGCCATTATTGCTTTTGTTGTGCAGAGGCCACAGCCTAATTTCCCCTACCCCTGTCTATCTGAATCCATCTGTTGTTTCTTGTCTTAGACCTAGTCTACAGTACGCGATTACATCGAATTTAGCCGCGTTACGTCGAATTAGAACGAAATCCGTCCAACCCTGTTTTGTCAACTTAAAGGGCTCTTAAAATCGATTTCTGTACTCCTCCCCAGCAAGGGGAGTAGCAGTAAAATCGATCTCGCTGGTTCAAATTTGGGGTACTGGGGATGCAATTCAACGGTATTGGCCTCCAGGAGGTATCCCAGAATGCTCCATTGTGACCACTCTGGACAGCGCTCTGAACTCAGGTGCACTAGCCAAGTACCCAGGGAAAAGCCCCGGGAACTTCTGAATTTCATTTCCTGCAGTCCCAGAATCGCAAAAGAGCGCCAACATGGACCGAACAGGAGGTACTGGATCTGATCGCAGCATAGGGAGAAGAATCTGTGCAGGCAAAACTCCGTTCAAAAAAACAGAATGCCAATGGGCAATGGAGACTGCAGGAACTGTGGAATAGCTACTGTCGACGCTAGCCACAGTACTGCAGACACACTCCGCTGACTTAACACACTTAGTGGGGGGACACACAATCGACTGTACAAAATCTCTTCCGAAAATTGGACTTCTATAAATTCGACCTAATTTCGTACTGTAGACGTACCCTTATACTTAGGCTGTAAGTCTGGAGCAATGAGTGTCTTTTTGTTTTGTGTTTGTACATCACCTACTACAATGGGGTAGTCTATAATTAAGGTTATATCAGATGCTATGGTAATACAAATAATAATATTTAAAGAGATATCAGCAGAGGGTATTTGATTATTTAGATAGTGGGACAGAGCAGGGAGTCCTGAAGTCTTCAGTGGACCTCTCTCCCTGCTTGTGGAAATTCTGTGTAAGTTAGGCAGGTTCATTAATTAACAAAAACACTAAAATAAGTATGCATGATTTAATTTAGAAAAACATACAAGCATGTTATTGTGGTCAGAGGACTTTTGGGGCTTGAATGAAGACACCCTGTTAGTTGAGCATCAGGAAGCTATTAGCACATTTCTCAGTGTGCTGTTCTGTTTTTGCTGTAACTGTATTGATTATTTCTTAATACATTTAATCAAATGCAATTAAGAGCCATACCATTGCAACACTATTACAAGAACTTCAATAAATATTTAAAGGGAAATTTAAAAATGGTTTACTGAATTCTGCAAACTCACTTAAGCACCTAAAACTGAAGCCGAAAACAAATCTAAATTTCACTCGTTTCCTTTGTAACAAGTACCAGATAGTCATGTGAAATGGATTTCATCAGTCTGAGAAATGGAATAAAATTTTATAAAATTAAAGGTTACTCCAGAAGTGAAAGGTAACAGATGCACTGTCTGAGAAAAGAGTTAACACTGACACTGTTCCAAGAAAGTGGAACTCATTGATTTAAACCGAGATAATGACCAAATAAAACAAAATAAAAGTGCGTGTGTGTAGGTGGAATGAATTAAAGATTGTATCAAGGCTCTTCTGATGCAAGATAGCATGATGGCAGAATTCACCAGTCCCACTAGTCTGTACACAAACAGGTTCTTAGATACATTGATCAGCTGCAGAAAAGGCAGCTAACAATTTCACACATTGTTTCCTAATTACATACAAGACAAAGAAAACAATTACACCATGGCCATGCACAATGGTGAGCACTTACTTGAGACCACCTTACCTCTATGGGAACAGACAGAAAAGAGTTACTTAAATGATCAAGACTACACTTAACTCATAGGGTGTTGACGATGCTCAGCACCTTTCTGAATTGAGCTTTCAGACTCTAAAATTTGAAGAAGAGGAATTTATTTATGCTCATCATGTGCATGTGGGCTTGTATAGCACTGCAAAAGTACCTACAAAGGACTGCACTGATTTAGAAGAGAGCAAAAGGAAAATGTGGATTTTTGGAAATTAAACTATGATGACAAAAGTTTAGGTTAAACTGATGCAAGGACAACTCTCACCCTCCATCAGAACATGAGCTGTGCTGGGAATTTTTTGCCTCTGGTGGTAGAAGAATCCAATGTGACAAGATTCAAGAAAGACATGTTGAATATTATATGGACATCACCAACACATTAGGGTGTAAACAGGGTAAGATGAAATGGTCTGGGAATTTTTGCTCACATGCACATGGTTAAACTAGTCCTCAGACATGGGGGTCAAGAAGGATCCCTCCCCGACCCAGGGCACATTAGAAAGGGTTTGAGATGGTTTTTAGTATGTCTAAGCATTGTGAGCTATGGAATGGCGAACAACAAATTCTGTGTGAGAGGAGCAGAATAGCACTGCTTACTATGGAAGCACGCATTAATGTTAAGACCAACACACTTCTTGGTTACATTAAGGTTTACTCATTACTTTTTTTCGTCGAGTTTCCCAGAGAATCTATGCACATCACAGAGAATGTTTTAAAGGATAAAACAAAACAAAAGGAAAAGACAAGCATACACACAAATCTTCAGAAATAATGGATATATAACTTTATGTACTGAAATAACACAAAGTACACACGCACGCACACACACTTTTCAAATGTTACCTTTTTGTTGGTGTAAGAGCCAGTTTCATGTAGAACTGCAACTCTAAAGGGAGGCCACCAACTGTGGAATTCTTTCACCCACTGATGCATCACTGTGGTTGGACATACAATCACCGTTGGGCCCAAACCTTTAAACCTAAAACAAAACATTCCGGAAGAAAACATTAATGTGAAATAAATAAGCTATATTAAGTGACCCATTAAAATAACCAACAGACACTCAATAGTTCAAGCAGAATACATGAGCTAAGGAAATTGATTGGCATTTTTTTTTAAAGCATGAGGAAAGGAGTAAAGGGTACAGCTACAACAGTTGAACAGTTAATGGATGCATATATCAATATAAATACAGAAATAGAAAAGCTCCAAACAAAATGGTAAAAGAGTACTGTGGTAATGCAAATCAGATTTAGAATGCACGTCTCCAAAAAAGAACCAAAATTATTAATTGTCAACAACTTTGTTACTTGCATGCCTGCTATAAACAAATGGCGGCTTACATTCTCTCAAGCATCTTATTATATATAGTGTGCGTGAGGTAAGGATTTTTATTGCACCGACTTCTGTTAGTGAAAGAGACAACCTTTCAAGCTCCTGGGAACTCTTCTTCAGGTTTGGGAATGTAAACAGTGTCACAGCTAAATACAAGGTGGAACGGATAAGGAGTTAACACATGTTGCAAGAGACCATTCAAGATGAAGTGGACAATTAACACCACAGCAGTCATAGGGCAAAGGAGGGTTAGGGCTTGGTTACACTTACAGCTTTATAGCAGTTCCGGTTATACTTGCCCTCGTATACCGCTATAGGGATAGCGCTATAGCGTGTCCACACTGAGACCCGCCAGTGGTATAGCGTGGCCACGTCTGCGGCACTTGCAGCGGCACAGGGAGTGGTGCATTATGGGCAGCTATCCCAGCACTGAGCTGGGTGCAACGTGTTTTTCAAATGAGATAGGTAAGGGGGAACGTGTTGCGTGTACGTGGAAGGAGAGAGTGAGTGGAGTTTTCGCGTGCTGTGTGTCACCAAATTCCCTTTGAAATACAGAACCTGCTAGTCTTCTATTTCATACAGGCTCACTCTGTAAACATTTGCATTGCTTATTTGCTGAGTTAAGAGATAAGCTCTGAAAACGTACTTCCGCATTCCTCCAGCCGAGTTCAAAACAAAGGGAAGAGATGTCAATTGCCTTAAATGGCTTAGGGGCGTCTCCAGAGATCACTCAAAGCCATGAATTGTTAATACCCATTCACACTGGAGACAATATGGAGCACTCAATATGCTATAGCTGTTAATCCTCTGGGAAGGGAGGATTATCAGGACCGGTATAACTGTGGGCTTATAGCGCTCTACGTGCCTCGCCAGTATGGACGGGTAGTGAGTTATAGCGCTCCTGGCGGCTTTATAGCGCTATAAAGTGCCAGTGTAATCAAGCCTTTAGAGGATTACAGATTAGTGTACTGAGACATGAAAAGTATCTCTATTGCATACATGATTTTTAGTGTCTAGCAGAGTTATGAATTTAAGCTCCCAGGCTCATCTTTTGAAGAGGTTATGCAGGTTTCCTTTCAGAAAAAGGACTGAAAGGTCAGATACGAAAGTGATCATTTTGTGAAAAAAGTGTTTGCTCATATCATTATACACTAACATTTTGCATTATGTTAGTAATAAAAGCTATAGAGCTTTAAAACCAAAAATACTCTGCATTCTGACTATTTTGGGGCTCTGTCCCGTATCCTTTTTGTTAAAGACACACAATTAGAGCATATTTCATATTCTAGCTCCTACCTCAACACCCTATCGGGTAGTATCAGACCCCCATTTTAGAAGTGGGCATACTGAGGCAGTACGATCTGCTGAAATGTAAGGGGAAGTCAGCGTCAGAGCTAGGATTAGAACTTCCCTGGCTCCCACTTCTTTTGTTCACATCTGATATAGATATAGTTCTCTCTCACTCACTCACTGTTAGGAACAAACTCCAGGAAGATATAGTTGAATTCATGGCTATCCTGCTCTTCAGAAGGACAATACTTTCTCTCTCTACCAAGTAATCTTTACCACAATTACATACATCATGTTTTCAAGTCATGCAAAACTACTGTGGAAAATCATGTGCATTTCAAGAGATATTATCTCAGAGAGACTGAAGAGAAATCACTAAAAAACCCTCTAGATTACTGATAAATAGTCAGGCAGGAAACAAACGAGAAAAGTCACAAACAAAGGAAAACAGCATTTCAGAGACTGGGGACATTTTATGAAATATTCTCGTTATTTAATATATAGGTTTCCAGAAAGACAAGGGATCCTGCTCGTTCTAGCTTCATTTCTCTGCTTCATTCCTCCCCTAGCCCCAGCTCCCTCTGTGTGGAAAAATGTCTGTGCACTAAAAGCCCTTGCTCCCCTCCTTGCTCTCCATCACCAGCTTCCATTACTGTGAAATTTCTTCCTTCTCCTTCCCCACCTCAGTCTATTAAAAAAAAAAAGCAGAATATATAAGATTCACCTGCTACAATACACTTATTTGTTTTAATTCCAGTGCCCTTTCTCCCTATCCACACTCTTGGCTATCTTCAGGCTCTCTTTATATCCAGTTAGTCTGTTTTAGATACTTCCATAGCCCCAAACTGTGGTATCTGAGTGCTTCACAATCTCCTAATTATGCTCACTCCACCCCAGTGAATTAGGGGAAAGTTATCATTCCCACTGTAAAGATGGGGAATGGAGGCACAGAGAGACTAAAAAACTTGCCTAAGGTCACACAGGAAGTCTGTAGTGGAGTTGGGACTCAAACCCATGCCTCCCACATCTTAATCTACTGCCCTAACCATGGGACCATCCTTCTTCAGACTGTAAACTCTTCAGGCAGAGACCGTGACTTTTTTTTCCTTAAATCTCAAAAGCTCCGTGCAAAGTAAACAAAGTGACAGGCTAGTCAAATGTTTACTCACAAACAGCAGAGCACCACAGGCTCATCATTATAAGCAATCAGTCTCAACTAGTTTAGAATAATCCCTAATCAGTGTAATTTGCTGACATTTCTATCGGTCTTTCATCCCTAATCTCTGTGGGACACTGCTAACCTTTTGTCCCCTTTACACTTGTACTTCAGCAGTTTCTTTAAAACCAGATGGAGTAAATGTTTAGCCAGCCAGTGTGAATGGGCTCAAATAGCATGTTTGACAATTGAAGTAGACAGCTCGACTTGAGCAGCTGAAGTAGTATTTAAAATGGATTTAGAAAACAAGGTACAGCACTTGGGTAGCACTGGCATAACTCCTCTCTGTCAGTGCTGCAAACTCAAAACCTCAAACAAAAAATCTCCTTAGCTGTGTAAAGTTTGCCAGTTTTGGTTTGCAGGGATTTTGATCAGTTTTGTAATCTGTTCCACTTCACAGGTGTTTGCGACCCACCCACTCTTCCCTGGAAGTTCATTTCAAAGTAACACACAGGTGGAAACGCTTCTGATCAAAAACATGTAAAACAATGAGTTGAAACTGTGAATCCCTCCCTAGAACTCATCTGAAAAGAGGGGGCTCATTTAGAAAAAAAATAGTTCACTGGGTTCACAAACCTGGGCAAAGTTTGGAGGCCTGATATAACCCAAACTCAAGCAAGTTTCACTCAATTTCAAGTTTTCAGAGAGTTTAAACACAGTTTAAAAACAAAAAAGAGCTAAAACTACGGAAATAAACTGAATCAGAATTCACAAACTGCTTCCAATAAAGAGAGAGGGAGAGAAGCGCAACCTGGCTTGTTCTTTGGCTCTCAAAAGGCAACTAACTGTTTTAATGTCAAGAGATACTGTGTTCTTAAGGGCACTTTCATCCACAATTGATTTAGTTCTTGGGTTAATATACCACACATTCTTTTATTGAAGCCTTTCCCCTACAATACGATATTAATGAGAGATCTGAGCTATAATCCAATATACCATACTCTTTCACTATGGATCTCAGGATATGAATATTGATGGTTAATTGATTTGAGTCTGCTGCTTATTATTAGCACTGGCTGCAGCACTCAAAGGATTCCTACTGAAGACAGGCAGGTTTTCATTTCTAGCCCCAAATTTCAGGGCTGGCTTTTTGTTTCCCTAGACTCAATGTGGCATTCCGCTTTGTAAACTTCAAACAGAAATTAGACTGCTCATCAATGATCTAATGAAATCCTACCATTTTCCGATTTGTTCAATCATAGCATAAAAAGCAAGATTGTAATACAAGCCAAAGTAGTTATCAGCTGCCTAGTTAATATAAAACTACTGAAGATCTTCAGTGCTGTTGAGACACTCCTATCGAAAGTACTGAGAAGGAACTTTGCCTTTAAACATTCATATTCAGTGGATTATCACTCTTTCAAAATTACCACAGAAGCTAGTTTCTCATGCTTGATTTCAATTGAGATGGATTGTTTCGAAGGCTTAGAGAAAATCCATTCTAACTCCTGAAGAGGTCAGAGGGGGAAAAAATGGAAAATTATTGACCTGTAAATCTTGTACTCAGAGGGTTGTAATTATAATAGGTTCCTAACTCCCGAATCCCAATGAATTACTAGACTTGCAAAGTTACTCGCTTTCTTCACTGGCAGGCAGTGGGTGCTCGGATGGCTAGTCCTTCCTGCCACCAGAGCTACACACTATTTTTAACACACTAGCTCAATCAAAGCTAGTGAGAGTATGTCTTCTCGAGCTGGGAATAACACCCCCTCCTCAAAGTGTAGAGACAGCTTCAGAGAGAAATTGAAATGCATCAAAATGATATTCAAGACCCATGTGATTAATATAACTATGCCTTAGCAGGCCTGCTGAGGAAAAGCAACAAAAAATGCAGTCAGCCAACCAGCTGATCATTTAGACATAGCTCTCTTGGAGAGAGTTTGACTTAAAGCATCTGACTGAAGTGTGAGAAAAATCTGGAGTATGTTCTAAGGACCTCAGCACACTTCAGATGAAGGACAAGGATCCTTTTAACAAAGAGACTGTGAAATCTTGCCAGAATCTGGACAGAGAACAGAGCACAAATGTATCTACCAGCAGCAAATGAACTCTGATTGGGTGGGATCTGTAACCAAGAGTGAGAAGGGCAAAGAAGGTTGGTAAGCAGTTTTCTGGAGATAAATAAAATGATCCACACCTAGGTCTTTTCACTCCAGTTCACAAATCTTTTCCAGGTGAAATAGTATGCCCTTCCAATCGAATCCTTCTGGGCAGTTAGAATCACTTGGACACCTGCTCAGAAACAGCAACCTCTTCAATGTCTACCCCATCAGGAGCCATGCTGATAAGATTCCAGGGTATCACGCAGAGAAAGAGCATGTTTGTCTGTTCATGTGTGCCGAGGTCCTCATTTTGATGCGATCAGGAACTGCCAAGTAAGAACTGATTCCGTGTCAGTCAGTCACTAATAGGCCAGAGGAAGTAGGGAGGCAGAGGGAGGATTTGGATTATATGATGGTCGAAGTACACAGACAAGGGAAGACATTTATGGCCACTATGGAATGAGCCTCTGAGTCTTGTTTCTTATATAGTAAATTAGTAACTTTGTATTCAGAGATACTTTCCCAGCCTTTTACCCAGGACCACTCATGCTGGTATATTTTGGTAGGCTCAGCCTGTCTGCAATAGTTTTGCCCATCCTTATTAAATAGGTCAGGGGTCTTCAAAAACTTTTCCCCCTGCGGCCTCTTTCCGCGGAGGGAAAAGTCTGGTGGCCCCCGTGGGACAAAATAGCCCGCCTGGGTGTTCAACAGTCTCCTGGGTGGGCTCAGGGGCGGCGCCGGGGTCTCGCGCACCTCCGTTTGAAGACCACTGAAATAGGTGACATGCAGGAGTATCTTTTTAAGGACAGTTTCCAGTTCCACCCTGCAGGGCTCTCCACCACAGGAAATGAGATGGTACCCTCCCCTATTGTATTCTCATCAACATTCTGTCAGTTTGAATCAGATGCACCTCTTGAGATACTAAGGATTCCCATTGATGTCAATGGCAAAACTCCCTCTGATTTCAATGGGGCCAAGATTTCATTGTAGATCTTAAAGACCCCAAACACCACATAACGCTGCACTCATCTCCAGCCATTTATGTGAAGTATGGATTCCTGAAGAGATATCAGCATTTTCAACCGTTGGTGGCTATAGTTAGGCTCCTGAATCTTTACTTTGTGGAAGCTGAGGATGCTCTGCACATCTGAAAATGAGGCAACTTCTATTTAGAACATAACCTAAGACACCCAATTTGGAAAATTTTGCTTCTAGAGCCCTCACTGCAATGGGCTTCCCATCCCATGATTAGAATCAACATCTGAAAGTCCTTTCTGCATTGTGAATTCTCTAGAAACTTCCCCCACAAATAGTGTATCTCAGAGGGAGCCTGTCACATGGACATGGTGAATCTGTCTTGCCTGTAGCCCTGAGGCCTCCAGGGTTTACAGAGGGGACTCATCTTGGGGCCACATTTACCAGGAACATAGGTCCAACCATTATTGTCTTTTTTGAAACCTGATCTCTCTGTCAAATCTATCATGCCAAGTACATACTTCATACTTACAGGATAGGAGACTCTATCCTGGGCCACAGCAACTCTGAAAAAGATTTGTGGGTCATGGTGGATAATCAGCTGAACATGAGCTTCCAGTGCAATGCTGTGTCCAGAAGGGCTAATAAAATCCTTGGATGAATAAACAGGGGAATCCTGAGGAGGAGCAGAGAGGGTATTTTACCTCTGTATTTGGCACTGGTCTGTTCACTGCTGGGATACTGTTCCCAGTTCTGTTGTCCACAATTCAGGCAGGATGTTGATAAATTGGAGAAGGTTCAGAGAAAAGCCACAAGAATTATTTAAATATTCAAAAAAAACCCCAAAAACCCCAACCCTGATAGTGACAGACTCAAGGAGTTCTAACTACATAGCTTAATAAAGAAAAAGTTAAGGGGTGATTTGATCATAGTCTATAACAGGTCTGCACAACATGCGGTCTGGGGGCCACATGCGGCCTGCATGGGCTCACTGTGCGGCCCGCGGGGAGTAAGTAGGGGTGGGGCAAGCCAAGCAGTGGGGTGGGGAGAAGCAGATGGGGGTGGGGCTTTTCGGCCAGCAGCTGGTTTTTTTGCAGTAATATGGCCCTCGCTGCTTTCCGAGTTGTGCGGGCCTGGTCTATAAGAACCTACTATGGGGAACAAAATTTGATAACGGGCTCTTCAGTTGAGCAGAGAAAGGTATACCAGCATTCAGCAGCTAGAAGTTGAAGCCAGACACATTCAGACTGGAAATTAATCACAAATCTTTAAAAACTGAAACTAATTAACCATTGGTACAATTTATCAAGTGTTGTGGTGGATTCGCCATCATTAGCAATTTTTTAAATCAAGACTGGAATTTTCCCTAAAGATCTGCTCTAGGAATTATGCTGGGAATGTTCTATTGCTTGTGTTACAGAGGAGGTTAGCCTAGATCATCACAGTGACCTCTCCTGGCTTGGAACGGATTACTCTAACAAGGGGGAAGAAAAGCTTGGTTACATTTCCCAGATCTAATATTCACCGTGTCCTCATTCAAAGTTCCCCTCAAAACTCATTTTTGCAAAGCCTATCAATTCCAGTTCCCCCAGTAAAATGAAACACACGTAATTACCTTTTTAATAAAAGGACACCACTAACAAGTAACCCACACTGTCACGGTACCTTTTATATCTTGTTCTTCTTGAGAAACGCAGTATCTCCCCCTGACTTCTGTCACCATCCCAACACTCTCCATAGCTTCAGCCAACCAATAATGCCGACTAAGCTTCAGTTTGCACTTTGTCTTTTTATTTTCCTGTAAAGCACTATGCTCACTCATGACTGCAACATGAAATAATAAGAAAGTAGGACAAGCCCGGCTGATACTTGTCTACATTCATACTCTCCTACTTGTTAACCCTACTGCAGCTAAACTACTATTAGCAACTGATTAAAACATTTTGCAAAATTACTCTGGGCTACAAAGTTTAAGTAATTACTCAAGGAGAGAAAGTGAGTAAGTGGCATGGCTGGGATTAGAATTTGAGGCATGGGATTGTGTGGACAGGGGGCATTTCCTGACTCCTAGGAGCATGCTTTGCCAATAACCCCATGCAGATATTTCAGTAATTATGATACTATGGTACTTGCAGATCTACCACTGTCGCCAGCTACCAAGGCCAAAGAGAAAATTCTGGTCACATCATCTCAACAGCATCTGAAATGTGATAGCGCCTTGAGCACTCCATGTATTAGCTGAAGGTATCAATATTTACTGCTCAGCAAAGGCAAACTGTCTTCAAAAATAAATTGGGGGCATGAACTAGACAGCACTGAAGACAATTGGGTAAACAGTTTTGTTGATAGGATATTAGAAAATTGTCATATGTACTGATACAGTAGCATTTCTATCTCAAAAGAATTTAACATGTCCATTGACATTGTCTGGAAGGGCACAGGAAAATAAATAACTACAGGGCTTCACCAATTGTATAACCTGATGGCAAAGTTCCGCTTTCTGGGGCAGGTCTCTCTCAGTCGCTCCTGTTGAAGCTGTAACGCTCTGTATAAAATACTTGAATAGTCACGAGGGGTTGGGGCAAGAAGGAAGGGAGGGGAGAGAGAAAAAATGACTATAGCCTGGTGATTAGAATGCTCACCTTGGAGAACAGCTTCAATGGGAGAGACTGAGAAGACACCTACCCCAGATTACTCTACAGCCCAGAGATTAGGGCATTCTGCTGTGAGATAGGAGATCCAAGCTCCAATCCCTGCTCCACAGCGGGCAGACTGGGAATTTGCACCAGAGTCTTCCATGTCTCAAATGAGTGCTCTAAACACTGGGCTAAAAGTTACAAAGGAAGGCATGGACATCACCATTATCACCTCTTCGTGTTTTGTGAATCTAGACTTTTAAAAAGGCCCAGAAACAGAGTGGTTCAGGTCCAATGACACTCTTCGTTTAACTTAAAATTGACTTTTGATTCGCTGAAATTTACCACAGTTTTGGGCTTCGGTTCTGGTTGCAGTTAATTTTTTTTTGATTTTTTGGAAGTCCCAGTGAACCAAAGAAATCAGTTATTTGCTCAGCTCTAGGTGGGGGCGGGTAGCAATGTTTTCTATACTTCTGTTCTCTTCTCAGCTAGTAAAGCTACATGTGGGTAAGATCATTCCAGAACAATGCTATATTTTGTAAGTCATTTTAACAGTATTTATGTCCATGCTAAATATTCTTTATACAAAGATTTAATTCAGTTTGAAAATCACTTTTCATTACTTATTTTCTACTCTTAGTAAATCCTAATTTGTAATTTGATATTCTAAGATAGAAGGTGCTATAGAACTACAAAGTATTAGTACTATTATTCATGCACTGGGTATTCCAGGATTTAAAAGAATCTTATTCTGGTAATCTGTCTCATCCACAGACAAGAGTAAATTCATTCTTTAGGTATTATTCAGTGACACATGTAAGGAGTAATAAGGGGTGAAGTATGAAAGTCTGGTCAGCCTAAAGAATGGCTTTCAGAAGAAAACACAGATGTAGATTTATCTGTTCTGGTCTTTAAAAAGATTTTGCAAGGATGCTCCATTACCCATCAGGAGCTCTGACTTTCATCCGGAATATGCTTGTTACTTCCTGTAAAGCATTCACCTAGTGTCTTGCAGAACAAATATTTTAATGTAAAATTTAATAAATGGAACAAAAGGTATTACATCTAATTTAAAATTCCATATTGTGTAAACTATTGATATTAACGTAATTGAGTTTGTAAACAATCCATTTGTGTAAGCTAACCTTAGACATTGTATTGACCCAAAATATCTAGTGTGGCTCATCTGCAAAATGAAGCATCAATGCCTGGAATTCATTAGAAGTGTTACATGTTTAATTTTTCCTGCCCTACAGCTCCATTGTCTCGTAAAAAATTTCCTTTGATGTCCCCCTCTAAAAGAATTAAAGGAATAATGTAATTGAAATGTCATTAATAATTCACAGGACCCTCCTCCACCAGCAATACATCTGATGAAATATTAATTGAGTTCCACAGACTGACAGTCTGCAGAGGAGCACTTGCCTGTAATTTGAACCACGAGTCCTGATCTTGCTGTAACTCAGACCTGCCAAGAAGGCAATTATCTGGATGGTCTTGCCCAATCCCATCTCATCTCCCAGAATTCCTCCTGCCTGCTGGCAGTGTAATTCCCAGAGCCACCTAACACCTGTCTGCTGGTACCTACAACAACAAGGAAAAAACATGGCAAATGTTTGATAATACAGATCATAACAGAAAGTACTCATGAAATAATCATTTGGCAAGGTTCTAATACTAGTTACAGTAACATGCTGCATGTGTGTTTTACATGAGTGCTGTATTTACAAGGTCATGCATTTTTGATGCACTTAGACATTATATGTGACAAATTCATCCTTTATGCAATGCTAAAGCATTTCTAATTAAACTGATAGACATGGTAATTACAGGGTATTTTATTTCATGTATTTTTAAAAATACTGTCAGAAGTAACTTGGGATGCTGCTCTAACATCAAAATTTTTATTATCCCTTCAAAAAAGGGGAACTTTAACAGGTAGGGGTTTAGTAAGGTATACCATTTGAACTTAATTGGAAAGTTAGGCTTGTAATTGGTGGTGCACGTGATTTATGCTTCACTACAAGAGACGAACAGTTAGGTCTGTTAAAGCTTGTTTACTTTATATATAACCAGAAATTCAGTTAACAGAATTCATCCTGTTAAACGACAGATGTCAAAAATATTCTGGAAGGCAAAGAAACAAGATCTGCCTCAAATAGCAGGATGTAGCAGTCTGTTACTAGAAGAGGATATCACCGCAGTTACAATTCAAAGTGAAAGACTGGAAACAGAACAAACAGTCATGTAGAATACATCCCAACCTAAACACAGATTAACAAATGATGTAAATGAAAAATCAAGACGGTCGGAGTGGGAGGCCAGATTGAGACTGATTTTAGAACATGCTTTTTTATAATGATATGTAATAGTGCAAGCAGGAATTATACTTAAATAATTGCAGTTTAAACTGAAAGGACAAGATAGTGAAAAAAATGAGGCAAAATAGACTTAAAAACATAAGTCATTTAAAGGGAAATGCCAAGGCAGTTGAAGCATTTGTGTATTCCCCCTCCAATCCCCCGCCTCATACCACCGGTAACATGCGTGTGGAGTGGAGCAAAGGTTGACTATAGAAATGTAGCTACTAATAGAATGGAGACAGTTCATTCAGTGCTCCCTCTTACACTTCCTTTTGTGATTCTGTTTTCCTGCTCTGAATGAAGAATATTTAGGAACACTCTGGCCTACTGACACTCATGTCTACAAACTCCTTATAAATGACTACTACGGTTTTACCGATCATTACACAGATTTGGGATGTGGTTCTTAACTTAGGTATTTAGATAGAAGGCTAAATGAGATAAAAACGAAAAAAGGGATTTGAGAAGATCAAAGATGATGGGAGAAGATCAAAGAATCATCTAACACCACAAATGTTATCACTTGGGGGATCACACTGATGATGCTCCAACTGCATTACAAAAGGATCCCCCTAAACATAAGATTTGTAGTGTGAACAGACTCAACATTTTTCAGGAAAGAAAAAACTAAAAATGAAAAAATAAGGTTTGCAGAATTAGAGCATTTCTAGTTATAACTGGAGTTAGGGACCTCCCCAAGAGCAATAGAAGAAGTGTTATGGCCTGACACCTTAATGAGATACGACAGCCATTTAAGAGTATTGAAATGCAGACACTTCCAAGAAATGTTGATTCAAAGAATCAAATACCTTTGCCCCTTTCCCTGATTTTAGATCAGAAGTAGTTCTCAACAGCAGTTCTCAATTAAGACCAATTAGCATAACAGTTGTTTCCCAAGCATATCTGGAATGACACTCATCATTAAGGAGGTAAACTATTAATCTGCATGACACCCACAACATGCACAGCCATTTCACAGCCAGGAAAGAAAAACACGTTACAATGATTTCAAAGCCTGTATTTAGATGGTAAGAAGATAAAGCACCTAAGTTTTTCATTCTACACCCACAAATGGGGTATTGGATCGCCTTCATGACATCTGCTGTGTGACTATTATCTCAGAATCCTACTGCAATGGCATACTGCTAGCCAGTCACTGTGTGATTACAGTAGAAGTCACACCAAGTTATATGTGAACAATATTTTAAGATTCTCACTACAAAGACGCAAATATGGTTTCAAAGCCCACAGGGCTTGCCTATATGGTTTTTTAAATGGTTTTATAACATAATCAAGCCTCATCTATACTGGCAATTGACAGCACTAACACTTGTCTAGCGAGTATAGTTTTTAAAGGGGGGAGGGATAGCTTAGTGCAGGGGTAGGCAACCTATGGCACAGGTGCCAAAGGCGGCATGCGAGCTGATTTTCAGCAGGACTCACACCGCCCGGGTCCTGGCCACCAGTCCAGGGGTCTCTGCATTTTACTTTAATTTTAAATGAAGCCTCTTAAACATTTTAAAAACCTTGTTTACTTTACACACAACAATAATTTAGTTATAGACTTATAGAAAGAGACCTTCTAAAAATGTTAAAATGTATTACTGGCACGCAAAACCTTAAATTGGAGTGAATAAATGAAGACTCGGCACACCACTTCTGAAAGGTTGAAGACCTCTGGCTTAGTGGTTTGAGCATTGGCCTGCTAAACCCAGGTTGTGAGTTTAATCCTTGAGAGGGTCATTTAGGGATCTGGAGCAAAAATCTGTTGGATGATTTAGCTGGGGATTGGTCCTGCTTTGAGCAGGGGGTTGGACTAGATGACTAGGGACCAACCCTGATATTCTATGATTATACTGTAGTTGGTGTCCATGTTAAAAACAGTCACAAGCTTTTTTTTTTCTTTTTTGGTATTTGCCATTATATAGGGAAGAAACTGACTGCACACAAAACGCTTTCTCTTTTTACTCTGTTATGTTATCTTAGAAATTATTGTAAAACAGTAAGAAACATTTTCAGGAACATGAGGTTTTTTTAGTTAAATATGTCCCTGTAACAGATAGGTCAAAATGTTTTTCTTCACAATTTATTTTCTACCTTTGCTTATCAGATTCACATGCATTGTGATAATTTTGTATATTGACTCTGTCTGCATTCAATGACTATGACCATACAAATGTTAGTTAAAAATATTAACTACTCCCAAATGCTCAGATTTTTTACACTAGTTTTTTTTTTATTTTTCGGAGTAGGAAAAGCACTTTTAATGACTATGGGACACAGTGGAGAGTTTTACATTTACAGGAACAGAGAAAACAGAACTGAAGGGACAGCACAGGGAAGAGACGAGACAATTTAATACTCTTTGAGTGAGATGCCATCAACCTAACCTAATTCTAATCCCCCATATTTTGACAGCTTTCAATGCACTAGTTTCCTATGTTCTGGTCTTCATTATGAAAACATGTTGGGAACCCAGTTAAAATACTTTTTGATCTTCCCAGCATAACTATGATTGAATTGTGTTTTAAACATATTATGCAAAGCCCTGTAATTTCACAACCACAGCATGGATTCAGTTACATATTTTCTTTCATCTTCAGTGGTGGGACAGAGGTATGCTTTAATTGCAATGGGAAAGAACTGTGCTGTGACTGGGTTTCACAACACATTACTTCTCATAGTTTAGACAGGCTCTCTCTCAGGTAGAAACATAGAGTACATGAACATTTATGGCTTATGATGGGTACATTTACCTCTTGTAAGCATTGTCAGCTGGTGTGAACCTGCACACTCACTCAATCTCTCTTACACGGTGCCTCCTGTTCACTGTGGTCCTCATCAGGAGGTTTTTCAGTGGCTCAGCCCTCTGGCTAAGTCGCACATAGCCTAAAATGGATGAACCCTTCTTAGCGTAACAAAGGTTCAATAAGGACTATCACTGTGCTCTTACTGGTATCTGTGGCCCTATGTCTGGGCTCAGTTCTCAGCCCCTTCTGGGCTAGCTTTAAGTCTGTCTCTGCCGTTATAGGGCAGTGACCTAAGGGCTTTCTCCCTGGAGACACTTTGCCTTTAGCAGTTCTATGGTGTGTCAGCTCTCCAGCCAGGTTATTTCTTAACTTCAGTCCCCTTCCAGGGTAACAAAGCTCTATGAATGGTTGGCCCTTTCTGGGATCTTCAGCCCCACCTCTAGGCCTGTTTAAATTTGAGCCTCTTTCTCGAGCTTTTAGTACGGAGTATTAACCCCTTCTTGGCGGCTCAGGCCACTTTCACAGTGGGGATCTAAGCCTGCCCACTACCCCAGGTCCCAGCTGAGGGACCCTATAGACAGCAGCCACATATTGCTTTTATTACTTAGTTGTTGCTGCTATTCCCTGGGTAGCTTGCCACTTGGTCCCATCACTTTCACCCGTTACCTTAGGTTACACTCCTTAGGTACCATTTGTCTTGTTTCCTGCTTGCCCAGGGTCTCTCCGAGCTCTCCTTGCCGGGAGAGTTTTTCCAACTTATCCCTCCTTGAGCAGGTCTTCCCCCAAGCTTCCTTTCCCAGAGAACATTTCCCAGGACTTCCTCCCACAAACTGATATGCTCAGGCAGCAGGCCCCGCTGCTCCTTTTAACAGAGTTCGCTGTGCTCTAATTGGCTGCTTCCCTGCAGCCTTTCTAGGCATGCCTTGAGGACCCACCTTCGCTGCTCCTTTTCAGGAGCAGGGTGTGGTAGGACCATAAGGCAGTGGTTCTCAAACTTTTTGTATTGGCAACCCCTTTCCAACACCAAGCCTCTAAGCGTGACCCTCCCCGTAGGGGGCAGTGCCAACAGCCTCCGGCGCAGGGGTCGGGCTCGAGGGCTGACAGCAGCCTCCCAGGGCAGGGGTCGGGCTCGAGGCCGTCTGTCGCCCGCAGTGGGGGCCAAGTCGGGGCCGGCTGCCGCCTGCAGCAGGGTCAGGGCTGGCAGCCCACGGCAGGACCTTGCGATCTCCCACATAACCAGGTTGCGACCCCGTGAGTGGTCACGACCCCCACTTTGAGAATCAATGCCATAAGGTCTCTACCAGGGGTGTCAAATGGCTAGTACACTGCGTCACATAGCTTATACTTAACGCTACAAGTCAGTCACGATTTTAAGATTTTACGAGACTGCCGCAACTTCCTCAAAATTCCACTAATTCAGCTCTGGGT
Organism: Dermatemys mawii; assembly: GCA_007922305.1. Taxonomy (NCBI): domain Eukaryota; kingdom Metazoa; phylum Chordata; order Testudines; family Dermatemydidae; genus Dermatemys; species Dermatemys mawii. Next base: position 44,128,558 of record ML677335.1, on the reverse strand, counting down.
GGAAGGGCTTGGGCTTCATCCAGAGCCTGAACCCCACTGTCCAGGGCTTCAGCCAGAGCCCCATCACCTGTAGCACAGCTTCACAGGGCCCCCTGTGGCATAGGGCCATGGGAAATTGTCTTGCTTGCTACTCCCAAATTCTGGCCTTGTGTACATTTCTGTGATTTTGTTTATTGCTCGCATCCTGTCTGTGACTTTTAGTAAAAATATCCATGCCAAAATCTTAGTCTTTATTCAAATCAATCCTGCTCACCAGTTTGTTTTGTTCTTATACTGGCATACCTGAAACTTGGTTCCACCACTATATTAAGCAGCAGGAACACAGTTCATCTAAGTACATGTTCTGAAGAGCAGACAGGAATAGATGGTGAGGAAGCATTATATTGCTTAAATAGTTTACTGAAAAAGTTAAAAAATCTGATATTACTACCAATGGGAGCAAATGTGTTTTGGATTCAATTAAACGGTGTCAGAAAGCATCATATAGAATTTACAACTGTAGGCTTCCTTAGGTCAATATTCAGCCATCTTTGTACTGAAATTTGGTCAGAACTCAAAGTTTAATGTCTATTGACTGAGAGTCTTCATACATTGGAGACTTGAACATTTAACTTACAAGTCAGACAAATCGTTCAACTCAATTGATCTTTTTAACCACCTAGGAAGTTTGGCCAACTGACTCATGCTTGCAGGGATACCCTCCGCTAGTGAGGCTTGTATCTCTAAGAATAATGTTAAGTTGCCTGCCTCAGCCGGATCTATTTTTAGGAGGATTTCTGCATTATCTTTGAATAAACAATTGGAGATGATACATTGGCTGATCAGGGTCTTGTCAACCAGATATTTATTCAATTACTCTTTTAGAACTGGCTCTTTTATTCTGAGGAACTGTGGGACAAAAGTAGTAATTTCTTTGATGTTATAAATCTAACTTTTCCTGATTAAATGGATAACATGCAATGTCTATTATAAAGCATAGCCATCTACAGAGCTAATTACTAGGATTTAAGGTTAATCTGTCCAGAGAGGAGATGGTTGTGCTACTGTGCGGAATACCACCAGCCACAGCTACACTCAAATCAATATTGCATGAAAGTCAGAGGGACATTATGTAATGAGTTGACTCATCAGCTCCCTTATTTGCATTGCCTTTTGTAATTGGCTTATTCAGAAAAGCCCAGGCTGAATAATTTGTAAGTGTCCCTCAGCATTTACATTCAACATCATGGTATCACAGAAATAAAAGATGGACAGTCGTGTCCAGTCTGATTATTTAAAATCAGACTGGTCAAAATATTCTAACATACAGAGGGTATTTAATCCTGCAGCAGTTCTACACCCAACGTAGGGTACAGAACATTTTGTCTAGCCTAAGTTTAAATAGCAATGTTTAAATAAAACTAACATAGGTTATAAAATAGTTTTCTTAAGATAAGCCTTGCCCACAGTTTTTACCAAATATTTAATTCTCTCTTCCATCACACAAGTGCACATTTTCCCAGTTTTTATGCCCCACAACTAAAGCAGCTGCAGCCACTGTATGCTAATCTTCAAGTTAAAAAAAAAATTAAGGTTCTTTCCACTCCATGCCCCAGTTAAACATTAGCATTGCCAAGAACAGAAAGTGTTCTTTACAATGAAAAGCGGTTTTTAAATCTTTCTTTTACCACTAGATTAGCTGATATATAGATATTCCTAATAATCACTTTATCATTTATTATCTATTTTCTAACAGAAGCCACAGGGATCACTCATCTGAGTACAGGATAGGGTACTAGAAAATGACTGCTAATAACTATATATTTGCATAAACAGTCTGTACAGCATTTTAAAAGTATAGGATACCTACTTAAAAAGCTTTCTGAAGAGAAATCCTGGTACTCTGAAACCTTCATCAAATTCAGCGTCACTTTCATCAGAATCTTCTTCTGCCATTCGACGTTCCTCTTCGTCCTTCAATCGTTGTTTGTGCCATCTCCTATAAAGACATTAAGATTCACCATTCAATTACTGTGGTTATAAAATACAATATGAAATTAAACTGATCTATGCAGCGAGTGGAAAATGCAAGTGGAAAACCCAAGATAAATTAGAAAATGGAAAAACTTCTTTAGTGTTTTTACCCCTAAAAGAAAACACAGCTTTTGATTAGTGTCTTTCATACAAACTATATCATGAAATCTCTTTACAAAATTAAATAATAATCCATCTAAGAGAATGTTAAGATTACTTGGATAAGTGCACAAAAGTTAGGAAATAGCAAAAGTTACATATGAACATCTTAATTGTCTCCGTGTCTATATGTATTTCACCATTGTCTTCAATGTTACTGAAGCGTTGAATTACACTTTTCTATAAACTTTGACTCCATTCTTTCCATATATCTAAGAATAAAATTTTCAGAAGAGGCTGAGTAATTTAGATGCCTAAGTCTCAGTGAATGTCAACAGGATTCAGGCACTTCAGAGCCCAAGTCACTTTTAAAAATGAATCTGATGTGTTTTTGAAAGTTTTATGAAAAATATTATTTACATAGCTTCTTTTACCCAGAAAAAGCGCACTTCACTGTATATGCTATCCACCCTTTAGCTGTTCAACACTTACAGTTTAAGGCAGAAAATGATCATAGTCATTTGAAATTACAGAGAGATTTCGGATAGGCAGTGTAAGTATCCAAGCTGAACTTGGAGAAGTCACTGGGGTTCTCACTTCTCTTATGAAAAGTCAGAAAACATCTTTAATACCCAAAGTAGTTAGCATCTTGGGTTTTTGTCTTACTCAAAACATGCACTTCCAACAGCACAGTGTTCCCTCAGTCTCCAGGCTGGGAGAAACGGATTCAATATTGACTGAGTGGGAAGAGTACTAAAAAACTAACACCTCTTTATGTAGCTTTTAGGGAAGCCTCCCATCCAAGTGCTATCAGATCTAACTGTGCTAAGCTTGCATATTCAGAGACTTTTCACATAAGGTGGCATAGCTATGGGACAGATGGAAAATGTGCTATCATGCTGCTGCTCTGGAGGCACGGTATAAGAGCAGTCATCAATATTTCAGTTAATAAAAGGTTACCACATACAGTAAGAGCCAGACAATGAGATGAGTATTTCCTTATAGCCTTTTGAAAAACTGGTTAGCAGGAAAATCTGTCTGCTGAAAATCTGCCCTCTCCTTCCAATGAATCTGCAGTTTTTCCCCTTTCAAACATGCAAATTCTCTACTGTCCATCTTAAGTATACATCACACAAGAAACTCACTGCAAAAACTATTATGAGGTGGAGGGATAGATTCGAATAACCAAATATGCAGAGCTAAATGATGACTTCAGGGGAGAAGGTGGATATAATAGCAGCCTACAAGTATTTGAGAAATATAAGCAAACAAGCAGAGAGATGAATTGTTTAGCATGGGCCAAAAAGTTGCAAATAGTAGCAGAAGGATAAAAACGAGCTAAGGAAAATTTAGACTGAATACTAGGATAAGATTCTTAACAGTGAGAGCTATTATGTTGTGGAACAGTCTCCCCAGTGAAGCATTGGATGCCTCAGCTCTTGAATCATTTAACTCTAGACTGGAGAATATACTCAAGAACAATTCTGCAATGGCACAATAGGGGATGGACAAGATGGGACCCAACAGACCTTTACATCGCTACTTTCTATGATACATAAACATTACAGCTGAACAAACAGTGCAACTTCTCCCCCCAGCTAACATTTGAGCTCTTCAGGTTTACTAGTGGGAATATTAACATGTGAATTTTTAGTTAGCTCATGCTCCCTCTGTTGACTGGACAGCTGTAACAGCAGAAAAAAAATACTGCAAGATAACGGATTAACAGCATTTGTTTATTTTCAATTTCATCACAACAGGGTGATGATTAAAGAGACATTGATAATCTCAAGGATATTTACACACCTCTTCTGAAATTCATCCTTCCTTTCTTCACTACAATGCTTAATTTTTCTCTTAAACATCTTATTATACAGTATTATGCAAAGTGTATTGCATCTCAACCCTAAATGTGACAAAGAGGGTAAGATAATATCTTTTATTGGACCAACTTCTATTGGTGAGACACACAAGCTTTCGAGCTTCCACATAGCTCTTCTTTAGGTCTGGGAAACTTATGGTTTTGTCTATATGTGTAGCGGTGCAGTTGTGTTGCTGTAGAGCTTTAGTGAAGATCCTACTACGTTAACAGGACAGCTTCTCTGGTCATCTTAGTTAATCCACCCCCCAAAGATGGTAGCTGTACCAATGGAAGAAGCTCTCCCATTGACACAGCACCGTCCACAACAGGAGTGGGGCAAACTTTTTGGCCTGAGGGCAACATCAGGGCTGCAAAACTGTATGGAGGGCCAGGTAGGGAAAGCTGTGCCTCCCCAAACAGACTGGCCCAACCTCCATTCACCTCCTCCCATTTTGCACCCTCTCACTGCCCACCTCAGAACCTCCAACCCATCGAATTCCTGCCTCTTTGTCCTCTGACCACCTCCCCGGGATCACACCCTCTATCCAATCCCCCTGCTCCATGTCCCCTGACCGTCCCAACCCCTATCCACACCCCCACTCGCTGGGACTCCCATGCTTATCCACACACACTCTGCTCCCCGTCCCCTGACTGTCCTCCGGGACCCTCTGCCTCCATCCAATCCCCCATGCTCTGACTGCTTCAACCCCTATCCATACCCTCACCCCCTTACAGGCCCCCCAGGACTCTACCCTCTAAGCAACCAACTCTGTTTCCTGTCCGCTGACCACCCTGTCCCCTGATTGCCCCCTATCCAACCTCCCCACTCCCCATTTCCTTACCATGCTGCTCAGAGCAGCAGGATCTCACAGCCATGCTGCCGCGCTGCTTGGTAGGAGCAGCGGGCCAGAGCACTGGTGGTACAGCGAGCTGAGGCTGGGAGGGAGAAGAGGGACAGCAGGGGAGAGCCGGGGGGAACCACCCCGACCAGGAGCTCAAGGGCCAGGCAGGATGGTCCTGAAGGCTAGATGTGGCCCGCGGGCTGTAGGGCTTGACTACTCTGATTTTATAGCGCTCTAACTTGCTGGCTCAGGGGGGTGAAAAATCACCCCCCTGAGCACAGCAAGTCTGAGTGCTTTAAAGCACTAGTGTGGACAGGCTCTGAGCGCTTGGAACTAATTCCCTTGTGAAGGTGGATTACCATGAGCGCTGGAGAGCTCTCTCTCACAGCAGCGCTTTGAAGTGCAAGTGTGGCCATGCGTGAGCGCTGGGAGAGAGTGCTCCCACTGCAGCGCTTTGAAATTTCAAGTGTAGCCGAGCCCTCAGAGTCTCACAGCTAAATACAAGGTGGAAAAGATTGTTTAGCACAAGCAGTTAACACATATTTCAAGGGACAACTCAAGGTGAAGTGACTTGTTAACACCCCTCTAGTCACAGGGAGGGAAGGAAGAGTAGGGAAAAACAGCTGAGTGAGGGGTAGGTTGCCAGGGGTTATAGATTGTTTTAATAAGCCAAAAATACAGTGCTTCTATTCAGTCCATGATTTTTAGTCTAGCAAAGTTATGAATTTAAGCTCCATGGCTTGTCTTTCGAAAATGTTGTGAAGGTTTCCTTTGAGGATGGGGACTGAGAAGTCAGCTGTAGAGTGATCACTTTGTGAGACGTGTTCACCCACAGATGATGAGGTGTTGGCTTATTTTTTTTTTCCAAGAGTTCATTCAAGAGCTCTAATAGGATCTATGTGAGTGAAACCAGACAATCACTACACTCTCAGATGAACTTTAAACAGTCTGAATGAAGAGACAAAGACATTGCTCTGTGATAGTTTTCCAATTAGAAAACTTATCTTCCCAGGATTCCTTACAGCCTATTTCTAGGGAACTTAGCAATAAACCTGTAACTTCGACTATGCAGAGCAACACCATGGATGACTACTGCCATCTATTCATCAATTAATTACCTAAGGAGATGGCTGGATTGTGAAACTGACCAGCACCACATGATGCTGGCCAGTTCCATTAATAAAGTACTTTGGCTCCACTGTATAGAGGCTATAAGCCTGTAAGAACAAAAGTTATGAAGAAGAGACAGACATTAAAGAAGAAATGAAAAGATATACGCAGAAAAATGAGAATATGCGGGGAAATGAATACCTGAGATCTTCACACTAACAGAGTTTTCTAACCAAAAATTAAGTGGGTTACAAATAAGGTGACCAGATGTCCCGATTTTATAGGGACAGTCCCAATTTTGGGGGGGGGGTGTCTTTTTTTTTTTTTTTTTAAAAAATGTAGGCTCTTATAACCCCTCACTCCCTGTCCCAATTTTTTATACTTGCTGTCTGGTCACCTTAGTTACAAATATTTATAAGTAAGTTCCTAAACTGTCTCATTTGGCCACATTTCATGAAATAAAATGTTTATACCCCTGATTAGTTTAAAAAGCACGACACAGAAGCAGCTACTTAAAATAAGTAACAATCTTTCCCTGGATGCCTTTAGATGGTCATGCACATATGACCAATGCACTCTGACTTGTTAGGTGACAGCCACTAGCACGTGTACTTTCCCACACCCTGTCTAAAAATGATGATTTTTTCATAGACACACAGTGAATGTATTGGGGGGCGGAGGGAGTTCTGTTCCCTTCTACAGTGATGAGCTATCAGTCACAGTTTATGCAATTACCCCAAATTAATGGCTAACATTGTAAAATCTGATAAATGCTGACAAATCATAGAATGTAGGGTTGGAAGGGAGCTGTGGGGAGGGAGACATGGGTCTGAATTTGTTGATTAGATTAGTCTACCCAGAAAAAAAAATCACCAAGAAAAATCAAACAGAGAAGGAAACACTGTTATAATCACACTAAATACCTTACATTGCCTCCATACTGACTCCAGTGTATCAGGTAGTTGGCAAACCAGGCAGTAATTTGGATAAGGAAGGATCCAATCTAATTTTATCCTTCCAATATGAATCACCGCTAAGACAAAATGAAAGTTTATCCTCCTCTAGGAAGAAATATAGCACCCTGTCATACATACTGGAGAAAATGATCAAGGAGCAGCCATAAGGATACTACTGTACATCCAGCTGAAGTCACTGAAAGCTGCAGGTGCTCAGCACTTCTGCAAGGAGTCATGTTTGGAAGCCAGATGTCTCATATCACACAAACGTATTTTGTAAAAAGAGGCCTGGACTATACTGGTTAAGTCGCTAGCCTTCTAGGTACCAAATAATTTTATGTTGACAGTCTGAGTTGGTGCATTATGCAGTTTATTTGGGAGGGGGGGATGTTTCTCTTTTTCAAACTTTATATCTGTTATTTTATTCAAGTATTACACTACAAGAAACTAGTGTTAAAAAAATTTGATGCTACATCTCCTCAATGGGTCATATAGCTTTCATTAGTACCAAGTTTATATGAAACGGCTGCAATTTGTGACTGTCTCCAATATTATCAACACTTTCCAAAGCTTGGTATTAGGTTATCATATGTATTAAGAAACCCTGTGAACATAACGCTAAGGCATTGTATTAAGGAACATTTGAGATACAATAGTCCATGATACTTTAAAAGTAAATAATGAAATTTTGCAGCAACTTGTTTTAGCTGTAATGAAAGGATAGAAGTATAAGGTCTGCCATAATAGCTCAGACAGGCCATACTGTTCAGTGTCCTTCCCTCAGCAGTGACAAATATCTGATGGTTTAGTGCAAGCCGGAAGCAATTCCGTGTACCTAGTTAACTGTACAATGTAGCATATGGGGTGGGAAAATTCCTTACTAAGCCCAGATCAGGCTAGAATAACTTAGCAATAAAAGAAATATGGATGTTAATGTATCATATAACATGCTGCTTGAAATTCTCAGCAACCTTATTGAGAAATCTCTTTATTTTTCATGTTATCAATGATCACTGACCCAGGAGCAGCCTCAGTCTGAAAAAATAGTGGAAAAATCATACATCTGGCAGTTAAATCATTCTTACTATCAGAGCAAACTTAGATAGCATACTTTTATTCCATTTATTTCAATACCCAAGAAAGAAATTCCACAACAGAAGCACAGTAATGAGCACAATATGATTTTAAAAAAATAAATTCAGGAACCAAGCTGAGTGTTTAATATAGTTTACACTTCTGTAGCACAATATGTTCTCTATTTTAGAGAGCTCAGAATCTCTTACTGATTATTCTAATCTGCTAAACTAAGACATTTGGTGTTACTTTTCTGATCTGAGTTTTTATGTCTACATGAGTGGATTTAATTGGTATGTCCTAGCAGATGAAATACATGCAGTTAGTAGCACAAAACTCAGAGAGTAAATTAAGACGGATGCAGACAATTATGCACTTGAGCTTGGAATGAAAGATGTATTCAAAGAGTGAACCAGAATACATCTTCATTTGCATCTTGGTGTTGTCATTTTAAAGAGCAGTCAGGATGCTCTGTCTAAGAGAAGGTCTTCAAGGAAAAGTAATGTTTCAGCATTTTCTTTTTTAAAATTCACACCTCTGAAATTATGAAGCATTTGATTAACTGCACTTCCCTGGGTAGGAAAGAGATGGTATGTAAATGCTGGCCTGGACAGGGAAAAAGCAATTCAGTTTTCATGTCTGGACATTTTTGACTGAATTCTTTGGAGCCAATAGCCACTTGAACTTCCATGAACTCAGGGGACTCTGTCAGACATACTTTGGTTGGGAGGTGTAAAAAAGGGAAGCCTTCCAATCCTGACTACCTGCCCATGGGTAATCTACATAGGCATAAAAGCACCAAGGCATGGCCACTACTGGCCCAGGTCAGCTGACTCGGGTTCACAGGGCTTGGGCTTGCAGGGGTAAACATTACTGTGCAGATGTTTGGGTTTGAGCTGTAACCCAAGCTCTGGGACCAACCACCCTCACAGGATCCCAGAGTCAGGCTCCAACCTGAGCCTGAAAGTCTTCAAAGCAATTTTTCAGCCCCATAGCCCAAGCCAGCTGACCCGGGCCAACTATGGAACTTTTATCCCTGTGTAGACATCCCCTATATGTGCTCGATAGGGACTGAACTCTCTGGGCAGAGAGCTATTCCCCATGTTGTCCTCTGGAAACCTATGGGAAATGCACTGCCTAATTAATTTACACACTATGGAATGGAAATCCAACCCCTTGAAGCATCTGAAAAGAAAGCATTGGTGGCTGCCATGGAGACACGGATGGCAAGGAAGTACTTAAAAGCAAAAAATCTCTGTATAGATGACCTCCAACTCTATAAATTGCCCCAGATACAGACACTGTAACAGTGACAAATTCCATAACGTAAGTGCTTGATAATTTAAATTTAATAAATGAAGAAAAGCAAAGATCCAAGTTATACTTAAATTTAATTAAAAATAACACCACACCACTTTGGACTTATTTCTGAAGGGAAACCCATCATAATAAAAAACTTTGACGTGACTGCTGATGAGAGGTATCTTTTCATTTTGTAAGATGCTTCAGATTGTTCAGGAGAATGATAAGAAAAATCCAAAGATGTTTACTTGCCAGGTATTTGACAGAACCAACAAATTTTGTATATAAAATTTACAAATAAAAATGCACAGTACTAGGATTTGAATTTGTATCTTCTGAACTTAAATAGAGGAAATCAGTAACACACGCACTTTCTAATCACGAGCAATTAAATCTTGAAGTTAATCAGCTTTGTCTTCACCCTACAGTTACAAGGAAAAGGAGGCAGCATTTTAGAACTCCTTAGGCCTAACTTCAGGCATCTCTGCCTTAAGAGAGCTGTTGTTTAAGTGTAATGAACTGTGACAACATAAAAACACCTTGTCTGTTAATAGGGATCGAACCTGGGATCTTCAGCACCAGAACTATGGGACTTTACTACAGAAACTGACAAACTCCTTAACCAATAATGATTAGAATGAGTGTTGGTGGGCAATGACGACATTTATATTTTTACTTTAAGAAAAACAAACCTACTTCTTACAGTTGATTCAGAACTGGGAGGTTATACATATTAGCAGCCTCTTACCCTTATTCTCTCTTGTTGTTTATTACTCTTACTTGTTGTGCCTTGTCTTAAAAAATAGATTTTAATCATCTTGGGCGGGAACACTTCCCTTTGTGTCTGCACAACATGCCCCAATCCCTGACCGGGGGCTTTGGGAGCTATTATAATATAAATTGGAGTGGATGTAGGCTGCAATCTGTTCTAGTCTCCAGTTATAGCCACTGGAAGTGAACATGATCATATGAACTAAGGCAGTTTTTTTACATGAGAATACACTTAAAAGTCACAGAGACATGCATGTTCAATTCTGTAACTACATTTCCTCTCTTCCTCGCTACTGATTACATCTTGCTTCATAGAATTAGACCTCGTGTTTCCTCAAAGTAACCTTCTGAAGAAAAGAAAGAGCCCAGAATTATCACATACTTGGCCTATTTATTGCAAGAACAACTTCCACTTTGGAAAATGGTCTCTTGATTTAGAAGGTCATAGCAGTACTACACCTGGCTAATTATCAGACTTCAACATCGCAATACTTTCACCTGGGGCAGGACAATCCCTTCAAGTCCCACTCCACAAAAAGTTTTTTTGTTTAAGACTTGTTTTCTGCCTTACAAAGCAGAGCACTTTATTCAGCATTTAGCCCTACACTACCGTTCTGTTAATTAATCCTATAGGATTGTTCCCTCCTTCCTCAGGGGTAAAATTTACTGAAATCTCATCCAGTCATTTCTATCCAAAACTAAAAACTGACATGGAACTAGACAGAAATGTTATTTGCTCTCATTTACAAGGCATTCTTAATATGCTTCTGAATTCATTGCATTTTATTTTCTTGTAGCAGTTCCCATAATGAAGATTACCTGGGGTATCAATGTAAAAACGTCAATGTGGACAGCTGCAGTTTAACAGCCACAATAACTGTAGCTATGAAATTTTTAAGAAATGGAGTGTTTTGGTGGCAATTACAGTTATTGATATTTCTAAAATTCATTTAAGCTTTTATTGTAACTTTAGCAACTGAAAGAAATGTAGTCTGATATGACTTTGCTAAGGATAAATTGTCACAATCTTAACATTATTAAAAAATCTGTTTGAATTTAAACTGTGAATCATATTAAAACTTTCAATCAAAATAAATTACTCTTGATGAAAACACTGAATTAAAAATGATTTAATATTGACCTAATTTAATAGAAGAGTACAGCTTCATTCAATAAAGTAGTAAATATTTTACCGATTAATACATTTATTAATACTTCAGCATAGCCTACAAAAAAGCCTGTGTTTGACCCTATGGACATCACTCAGATTAATCCCCCATTGAAATCCCCAAACAGAAGAATTAGATAACTAACATGTGGGGTTTTCCTTTGAAAAGTGATATAATGTAATTCCCATGCCTATTGTCTTATCAATTCCAGCTCTGCTCTCTCAATCTGGGATCTGAAAGTAAAACTGAGTTTTTTCTAGCCAAGGCATCCTCACCAATAATAAGGATTCTGCAGCTGGAACTTGAGTTAATAATTATTTTAACCTATGCTATCCGGGACCAGCATCTTCCCTAAAGACAGCAAGGCTTCACTTCTATTAGGAACGAATACAGGCACTGGCTGTCAAGGTTGAAGGGCTAGCTGCACCTCCTGACACCTTTTCTGATCTCTCACCTCAGATGATTGGCCCTCAACCTTTACCTCCCTGGATTGGAATCTCATGATTCTTTTGCTTCAAGAATCTTAGGCTAAATCTTCCTGTATATGAACTACAATTTCTCAGCAAGTCCAACCGGATTTGACACCTGCAAATTTTCCTCTCAGGAGCTGTGACCAGTGTTCAACAGTGACCAAGCAGTTGTCTAAAAGTACTGTTTAATCTTAATAATAGGAACATAGAAAAGCAGAAGAGTAAAAGGATTTTACAAAACAAAACAAAACAGTCTAAATAGGTGTCTCTCTCACCTGATGTTTACCGTCCCCCTGGAAGGCCCAACGACTTCAAAACGCGAGTGAAAGGCCTAATTTTGTGTCATCCAGTTCCTCACATACAGTCAGTCCCTGACAACTGCCTCTTCCCCACTTCTCTAGAGAGAGCAAGGGCATGTCTATACAGAGTTAGTGCACAGCAAACTGTGGTGTAGTTGGCAGCAGGCTAAAGCACAGGGTGAACCCTGTTACCCGATACTAAAGGTTATGTGGTGTGCTTTGACCTACTGCTGTTTACAGCAACTATCTAAATAATCAGCTCACATACCATATCCATAAATTACAGATCAGCCCTATGCCCTTCCTAAGTGGTCAATTTGAAGAGGACATCTTTACTAAGGCCATTTTTAGCCTCACTTCCTTTGAGAACAATGGGAGATCACTATTATTCTCAAAGAGGGCAATTCATAGTGGAATTATTTGTAGCAGAAGAAACTTTCTATTAAGAAAAATAATAGCAAAAATTACCATTAATCTTAAAAAAGAGAAAAGAAAAAAAAGACCTCAACGTAGCCTATACACAAGATTTCAATGAGTCAAGTATTGGGAAGATTGAATCATTTGTCTTAGTCCATTACCTACGACAGATCACCTAACCAGGAAGAAGAGGTAGATGTGGCTTTTTTAAACAACTAACAAAAACAGCCAAAACACAGGACTTGGTGGTGATGGGGGACTTTAACTACTCAGATATCTGTAGGGAATATAACACAGCAGGGCACAGTATAGCCATCAATTTCTTGGGATGTTTAGGAGACAAATTTTTATTTTGGAAGGTGTAGAAATTTACTACAGGTGAGGCTGTTCTGGATTTGATTTTGATAAATAGGGAGGAACTGGATGAGAATGTGAAAGTGTGGAAAGCAGCTTGGGTGAAACTGATCATGAAATGAAAGAGTTCACGATTCTAAGGAATGGGAAAAGAAAACAAAGCACAATAAAAATAATGGATTTCAAGAAGGCAGAGTTAGAAAATAAGGAGTTCGTAGATAAGATCCCATGGGAAGCAAGTCTAAAAAGAAAAACAGTTCATGAGAGCTGGCAATTTTTCAAGGAGCCATTTTTAAGGGCAGAAGAGCAAACTATGCCACTATGTAGGAAAGACTGGACATACAGCAAGAAACCACCCTGGCTTAACCAGGAGACCTTCAATGAACTGAAACTCAAAAGCGTGTCCTACAAAAAGTGGAAAGTAGGTCAAATTACAACGGATAAATATAAACAAACAGAAGCATGTAGGGATAAAATTAGAAAGGCCCAGGCAAACAACAAGATTAAGCTAGCTAGAGACAGAAAGGATAACAAGAAAACATTCTACGAACACATTAGAAGAGGAAGATAAAAAACAGAACAGACCTGTTACTTGATGATGGGGGGAAAACAATAACAGAAAATGTGGAAATAGCAGTTGTGCTAAAAGATTTTTGTTTCAGTTTTCGCCAAAAATTTTAGTAGCAATTGGACGTCTAACATAGTGAACGTCAGTGAAAATAAGGTGGGACATGAGGCTAAAACAGCGAAAGAACAAATTAAAAATTACATAGACAAGTTAGGTGTCTTCAAATCATCAGGGTCTGATTAAATACATCCTAGAATACTCAAGGAGATGACTGAAGAGATATCTGAGCATTTAGCGATTATCTTCGAAAAGTTGTGGAAGTCAGGAGAGATTCCACAGGACCGGAAAAGGGCAAATACAGTGCACCAATCTATAAAAATGAGAATAAGCACAACCCAGGGAATTACAGACCAGTCAGCTTAACTTCAGTACTCAGAAAGATAGTGAGCAAATAACTAAGCAATCAATTTTCAAACACCTAGAAGATAAGGTGATAAGTAAGTCAACATGAAATTGTCAAGAACAAATTGTGTCAAATCAACCTAATAGCTTTCTTCGAGGGCCTCGTGGATGGGGGAAAGCAGTAAATGTGGTATATCTTGACTTTAGTAAGGCTTTTGATACTGTCTTGCATGATCTTCTTATAAACAAACTATGGAAATACAACCTAGATGGAGCTACTATATGGTGGGTGCATAGCTGGTTGGTAAACCTTTCCCTGAAAGTAGTTCTCAGTGGTTCACAGTCAAGCTGAAAGGGCATAACAAGTGGGGGTCCTGCAGGGATCAATCTTGAGCACTGTTCTGTTCAATATTTTCACCAATGATTTAGATAATGGCACAGAGAATAGACACACAAAGTTTGTGGATAATACCAAACAGAGTGGTTGGAATTGCTTTGGAGGATAGGATTAAAATTCAAAATGATCTGGACAAACTGGAGAAATGGTCTGAAGTAAATAGAATGAAATTCAGTAAGAACAAATGCAAAGTACTCCACTTAGGAAGGAACAATCAGTCATATAAAGAACAACATAGGAAATGACTGCCTAGGAAGGAGTACTGTGGAAGGGATCTGGGGGTCATATTGGATCACAAGCTAAATCGACTCAACAGTGTAACAATTCTGGGATGTATTAGCAGGAGTATTGTAAGCAAGACACAAGATATGGGTTGATACGGCCTCAATAGGAGTATCGTGTCTAGTTCTGGGCACCACGTTTCAGCAAAGATGTTCACAAATTGGAGAAAGGTCAGAGGAGAGAAACAAAAATGACTACAGGGCTCAAAAACATGACCAATGAAGAAAGACTGAAAGAATCAGATGTGTTTTGTTTGGGGAAGAGAAAACAGAAGGGGACATGAAAATAATTTTCAAGTACCTAAAATGTTGTTACAAGGGGGAGGGAGAAAAATTGCTCGTTAACCTCTGAGGATAGGAAAAGAAGCAATGGGCTTAAACTGCAGCAAGGGAAGTTTAGGTTGGACATTAGGAAAAACTTCCTGTCAGAGTAGTTAAGCCCTAGAACAAAAAGCCTAGGAGTTTGTGGAATCTCTATCATTGGAGGTTTTTAAGAGCAGTTAGACAATCACCTGTCATGGATGGTCTAGATTATACTTACTCCTGCCTTCTTAAAGTATCAATTTAATTAATTTAACTCAAACTAATTTATCAATTTACTTGTAAATTCTCAGAAAATTAATTCTATAGTCCAAGAGCAAGTGCTGGAAGTCTGGGAAGAATACTCTATCCTTCTGACATAACAAAATGGTTGAATCCTGCTTAATGTGCAAAATTCAACTCAGCCTTACTACAGAATGACAACCAGCATTTCCATAATAATTCTGGTGTTGATACATGAGCCAGAATAAAACCCAGTTTCCTATCTCAAACTTGTGCTGATTTAACAGGGCTAAAATATATTTTAGTCACTGAAGCAAGCAGGTAAGATCCTGAATATACACAAGGAGCAAATATATTGAGTAAGCACCCTTATGACCACGATAACAACATCTTTAAGCACCAAAATCAAAATTTCAATGATCAATACTGATCATATATTGTAAAAAAATATGCATATTTAAACAGTGTTAGGTAAAAAAGCACATGGATTTGACATAAGGAATACCTCTACACAAAAAATTAATGTTATTCACCTGTAACTGGAATTGTTCAATATGGGCACTGCATATTCACAATCAGAGACTACACAAAGAAAAACAGGGTCTAAAACTAACTTTCATTCAGTGCAAATGGGAACTCTACTACAGACATCAAAACTTCCTGTTCAAAGGCCTCCAAACACTCAACAGGCTATATGAAAATACTACTATACTAAACTACAGACACTCCCCAAATTACGTAAACCTGACATACGCAAATCCGAACTTATGGAAAAAGTTCCATAAAATAGAAATAGGAGTTTTTAGCCATTTTTTTTTCACGCGTAATTGTCAGAGATACGTTTCCAACTTGCACAAAATTTGAGTTACACAAGGTGTTCCGGAACGGAATGCTTGCGTAAGTCGTGAAGCGTCTGTATCACTAATTCAAGAGTTATTTCTTCTTGAGCAGCACAATCAATGGTTTATAGCAGAAGACTAAGACTCAGAACTCCTAGCTTTTATTCTCAGGTCTATCAGTGATTGTGTGCACAAGACACTGTGCAAGTTGCAATCTCCCCGTACTTGAGTATTCTTAACTGTACAATAGGAGGAATGATACTTGACCATCCCTGTAAAGCATACAAAATCCTTTAAAAAGCACTACAGAAGTAAACAGAATTATTATTTAGCAATACCACACAACCTCTCAAACTGCCTTATTTTTCAGTATTGATTTTTTTGGCCACACTGAAAAACAATGAAGTAGAAATTGTTTATTTCACAAAGCATGCTCTTTAACAGCAGGAAATCAGACAATGAGGTCCTTAGAATTATATAATAGTCCCAATACCATAACAGCCTTTTAGAAGTCTGCATGTGGATAATTTTATTGGCTCAGTCTATGTTTAATTTTACAAACCGCTCCCTTCAGCTGAATTCTTGGAGGTATATTTTAGCCATTGTCTGCGTGTGAGATATCATCTATAAAAGTTACTAATATAAAGCATTCTTGGACTAACCTTAGCCTTTGTTTATAGTAATCTTCATCTCCATCATCTCTCCATCTCTTTACCCTACGATTTCCTACTGTGTTCTCTTCTTCTTCCTCAGAGCTTGGGAAGAAGTCTTCATCCTCCTCTGCTTCTTCCTTAAGGTTTCTCCTCCCTGAATGTTTCTTTCCTCTTGGCAAGGTCTTCAGCTCGTAATCAGAATTATCATCAGCATGAAAAAATGCCGCCTCCTCCTCCTCCTCTGGATTAAAAAGCTCCTCATCAGGCATATATTCTGACTCTTCACTGTCATCCCCTTGTTCACCTCTCAACTTCTCCTTGATCTCTGGAAGTCTCTTTTCCTTTGGAATTCCTATCTTAAATTGGATCTGAAGAGCATGGTTCTGAAGTTTCTTCATGTGCTTTTTCAGGCGCTTGTCTGTTTTTGACAGGGTTCTGGTTTTGCCCCTCTTTCCTTTTATGACTAATGTGGGAGTTTCACACTGAATGTTCTTGGCCTGTGCTTTATTCTTTGCTCCCTTCTTAAGGGCTGACCTCTTCCTTTCAGAAGACAGTTTAGCTTGATCTGCCAAATACTTCTCAAAATCAGAAGCTTCATTGAGCATTAACCTGCGTGGCTTCTTTTCCATCTTCTGAGGGACCTTAGTTCCAAAAGGGGTCATCTGACCAGTACGAATGAGTTCCTCCCATTCTGTTTCCTGGACTGGCATGAGCATACTGCCAAGAGTCGATGGACCAGGCTCTGCAAAGGGATGAGAAAATTCATTTATCTGCAGACTCATTAATATGCTCTAAGTAATATCCCGCAGTTCAAACAGATAAGCAGGTTTGTTTTAACCTTTAAATTTCTTCATTTTAATAATATATAAAGCATCAAACCTGAAACTAGTACCCTTCCTTATACACTGTACAGAATAAACCAAAATTACATTCAACTAAATCAGTGATTAGAGAAACCAGCCATACAAACCAAACTGGAGGGGAAAAAAAACGGGGGGGAAAGAGCATTCCAAAAAGGAAGAGAATGAGAAAGAGATAATCAGAAATTAAGTGAATATCCACATCAATCTCCAAGCATTAACCCACTGCCATCACAACACTCAGCACCACTAACGTCCTCTCTGACATACTGACTTTCTACAAGTTAAAAAACTGAAAATCCCACAGACTACTTTAACTTGATCTTCCAACACTACAATTAATAATTTAATGGCTATTATACTCTTAAACTTGTAGTCTTAGCACTTCTTCACACCATACATCAGAGAAAGGACACAAGGCTGATTATACGCTCAAAGTTTCTTACCTTATTAAATACCTTACCAAACATCTACTATAGTTCACTGTCATCTACCTTCTGATTATAACTTAAAAAAATAGTAACACAGAACACAAAACAAATCTGTACACAAAAATTATTGAAATGTTCAAACACCACACACACTGGTCTACATGTATATATATTCGCAACATGATACATAACAAAAAGTTGGCAGGTACACTAAATGATTAGTGCAATATCTGAAACCACTTTTAACTCATGTTTTAAAAACTGAGTGGTTATCAAGATGTTGGTATCTCTAAATTCCATTTCTTCAATCCAGTGCCCAATTCATGTCCTTGCCGGCATTTCCCTGACACTCACACTGCATCCACAAGCTCATTTCCTTCAGATTCCTCTTTATTAATGTTTCTTGATGAGACTACAATTAATATCTCCACAGTACAACTCTTCCTCAGCCTTCCCACCAGAAGGACAAATTACAGTTCCAATCCTGTAAGGTTCTTAAGGGTGCACTGGATCAGATTGTAGGACTGGGGTCTCTGGCACTGAACCAGCATATAATTAACTTTAAGCCTGAGTAGTCCCATTAAATTCAGTGAGATGACAAATGTACCTAACTTGTATCAGGACCTGTGTTAGCAGATGTCAAATACAGAATGTAGTTCATTTGCGTAGTCAATTTTTTTTTTAAATGGTCGTACCTTATTCCAAAATGATTCAACTGCTCAGTTACTTATCCCACTCAAGGGGAAACTAATTTAAAATGAATGCATAGTTTTTAAAAAATGCTATTTAAATTACTATGGTTCTTCCGCTACACATCCTGAGTGTGATTAGCAGGTGTACAAGTAACTTGAGTTTAATGTTCTTTGAACAGATACGATTGCTCTTCAAGATCAACTATACTCTGCTACAGCTTTACGTTAACTTTTTTTTATATGTTTGCATGTTATACCTAGGTATTTATAATCTAATCACTGTAGCATCAGAACACTTTTCTGCAAAATATGTATTTACAGAAGACAAGCATTCACTAATCACATATGTAGCTATTTCCGTAAACTCATTACTTTACCAGATTTGGTAAGCTTTCAGAAATAACAAATTGGACATAAAGACTTTGTCAAAACTAAGCTACATTTCCTTGTACCAAATGCCTGAGTTTTAGTGCACAAAGCACAAAAGCAAGGATCTTACTGTGTATTTCTACTCACAAAAGTGATCGTTAAAATGGCACATTCTTATTCCACAGATCTAGTCCAACTCAAATCTACCAGTTTTACAGTCAAAAAAATAAGTCTTTACTGCTTTATGACCTGCAGATCCAACATAGATGTGAGTGAGAGAGCTGGAACCTATTCAACTCATGTCAGAACAGTATTATAAATTTCAATGAGCAACCAATCTGTAAACTCACTGCACTCTAATGGGGTTGCATAGATATTAATAGGTCCCTATTTTGGCCTTTGGAATTTTGATTACTAGTGATAATACAAAAGACAGAAAGATACCAGCTTGACTCTTAAGAACTCATGCTGGGTCTGCAGAGGGTAGTAAGAAAAAACAACATGTGCCCAGTTAGATTTGATCTTTGAAACACTGAGATAATTATCATAGTATTCCATAAGAAACTTTTGTTCTCACACTGTACAGCTCGTACACCATAAACATTTTTTTAAATTTCTAACAAGTGTTTCCTACCAAGATATGAAAAACCAATTTGTGAGTACTGATTGATGGTTGATTATAAAATGTAATTCAATCATTATGTTAGCTTTATCACATTAGCTGTGAAAAATGTTAAGATTTCCAATTTATTAAGCCCAATACTCTAAAGTGCATCAGCCCTCCCTACTGAACTAAGCACAGATCTACTTTCAGTCTTTAAAAATCCCCATACGGATACTCTGAGATCTGCAATTCTGCAGGTGCAGAGAATTAAGTGTTCCTAAAAATCACTCTCTGAAAACAAACCACTGAAAGTTATTTACTCATGTTCACTGGCAAAGATCTTGACAATGAGCTTCAAACAACATTACACAGAAACGCAGAAATAGATTTGCAATGGCATTTTCCCTCACCTTCATCATCCTGAAATTCAACATTATTTGTTCCAGTGAGAGTCTCTGCTCCACCAAGAATTGCTTGGAGACGCTTTTGTTTTGCTTTGATCTTTTTTAACTGTTGCTCCTTGAATGACAATAATGTACAAAATTTAAACTCTTGGTAGCAGACTTGCTTTTCTCACAAACAACAAGATTCAAGCTGTTATTAATATGTTAAGTAGCAGGTTAGCATTTTGCATCTGAAACAAGTTCAAATTTTGATATGGTTCCATGTGATAAAAATGCATATGAAAGATGTCATCCCAGCACTTGGTGGATACTTCCCTACATAACAGATCCACATCCACACCTCCAGTTTGGCACAGTTCATCATGACAGGGGCACACATTTCTAAAAGTGCACTAATTCAGGTGTATTTGCACAACATATATATGCAAACACCAGATGGGCATGCAGAAGTTAAGGTTGTGCACACAAACAAATCTCATGTGCATCAGATACTTTCCTGTACACTTGGGTATGCACTTTTTTAAACTCGGGTCTAGAATCCAGTGAAGAAAAGCCCCATATATAGCATATGAAATTTGCACTAAGCATATATTTGAGCTCGGTCAGTGCTAATCCTTCACTTTCGTATGTGCTAAATACAATCGTAAAATTAAGTACAAATCTTCTCTCCAACACATTTGTTTTGAGATGCGTTATCACAAACAGACAGAAAGAACACAAAACCAGTCAATGTTCTTTTTCATGCATGAACAGGTATTATTACACCAAACGAGCTCAAGAGAAGAGAACTAATTTCTTTGCAAAAAACTAACATCACAGTGCTTGTAAACATGCGAGAGAGAATTCAAAATTATGGGTCCTGTAACAATCATAACTCACCACCATTTACACTTCTTTCACAATCTTTTATCCGCTTTTATTGTCCTCATAAGTGTTAAAATGTGGCAAAGTTATGATTCCTAAGGTGACCAAGAGGGTTATGGGCTGTGTTTTACAGAAGTTCAGACTAGATAATCACAATGTTCCCGTCTGGATTTGGAATCTATGAACTTCCTGATTTATAAATAAACTGATCAAATTATTACATAAACACACAAAGTAGTATACGTTTTTATTACTTATAAACTTCATTCTTTCAAAATCTTTTCCCCTCTCCTCAGAGGCGCATGATTTGAGGATCAAGTTTTAATTTTTTAAAATTTAGTAAAACTACCCTCAGTGAGCTGTTTGTTTCCTTAAGAGTGTCATTTGCTGAAAATCCTCCAATGCACCAGTGTGCAGTTACAAAAGACACTTATGACAGCAGGGATGTCAGTGCTTGTGTAACACCCATATTATAAAATACTTGCCACATGTCAGTACTAACATATCAGGGAGATAATTACACACCTTAGCTGTTTATAAGGCAACTAATATTTCTGTCCTCACTATCAAAAAAAAGTTTGGCTTTCACCTGCTAAGGATTTTTTTTAACTACTCAAAAAGACAAACTATTATTAAAAACACTGAAATTGCACAAATGACAACACAAATAGGGTGCAACTTATAATTCAGGGCCTGAATCTGTAAACATCATTCACATGTAACTTCACTCATTTGACTAGTCTCAACATCAATAAGACTACTCATAAAAACAAAGTTTTTCTACACAGTGATTTAGTCTAAGACAGCCGTTCTCAAACTGTAGGTCGTGACCCCAAAGTGAGTCGTGGCCCCGTTTTAATGAGGTCACTACAGCGGGCTTATACTTGCTGGAGCATGGGACCAAAGCTCAGGAGGCAGAGCTCAGGTCACAGGCCCCCTGCCTGGGGCTGAAGCCCATGGGCTTCAGCTTTGGCTCTCCAGCCTGGGGAGGTGGGGCTTTGGTTTGCCTCCTCCCCTCCTCTACCCTAGGGTGGTAGGGCTTGGGCGGGCTCAGGCTTCGGTCCTCTCTCCTGGTGTCCTGTTATAATTTTTGTTGTCAGAAGGGGGTCGCAGTGCAATAAATTTTGAGAACCCCGTGGTCTAAGACTTCAGCAGTTTTAGAACTGGCTAATAAAGGGCACCTCATTCAAGTTAGTTATCCTGCAACTGGCTGTTCATTAATTCATTTTCAGATAACATGGACACAAAAGTGGTGAAAAAGTCACATAACACTGCTAACATTCTGAAACACTACCATGAGGCCCTGCAGGAATTTAATAACAATCATTTACCCAAACAAGCTCTAGAACTATCATTTTAGAGACTGATCCAGAGCCCAAGTCAATGGAACAACTCCCACTGACTTCAGAGAGCTTTGGATTAAGTTCTTGTAGCTTTTGGTAAAAAAACAAACTGTTGAAATGGTGATGGAACTGCAAGTTTAGACTCTGATTCTTTATCAGGATCCTCAAGTGTAAGGCCCGACACAGGATCAGCACCTTAAGCAATCTAAAGCACAAGTTAATTTTTTCCAGTCACCTTGTTATACTTTTGTCGTTTTACAGAGTCTAGTTTTCTGTTTATATCTTTGCTGTTGACAGCTTGAGGAGTAAGTTGCTCTATAATTGTATTGATCTGTTTCAGAGATGTCGTACAGGACCTGGAAAATAAAAAGATGTTCATTTAGCACTCAGTTGTAATGAGAAGAGTAAGTACATGACATTTTCAACTCTGTTAGTTTAAATCTAGAAATTATAGCCAAGATTTTAACAAACAGAAGGTTAAAGTTGGATTTCTAAATAAGTATGCTGATTTTCTTGGCCTTTGAATTTTACAAAGGCTAATTTTTAAAATGAACCGAGCATTAGTAAAAATGTTTTTATGATTTTTTTAAAATGTTAAACAGTTCTGTTCAAATACAAACCACCTACTGCAGTATTTGGAACTCAATAATTACAACTCTGCTAATGAACGACTACCAAGAAGTAGAGCCCTGTAGTGGGACCGGGATCCCACAGATCCTGCAGGACCGGCTGCCATAACAGCAGAAGTGGGAGTAAAGAATAGTTCCATGCAGGTCTCTACCAGGAAGTGAAACTGGCCAATCTACCTTTATTATCCAAGGTAAGAGAAGTGGAAGAAATAAGTATAAGCGATGAAAGATTTGAGTTTCTTTTAAAAAAAAGTTTTAATAATCTATAGTAAGAAAATTACATTGGTATGGGCATTTATTTTAAACCTTATTTTAACCATAGTGTCCCTTTAACAGATAAAATTATTTTTGTATTGTGCCGTAAAATAAGTTTAAGAAGGTACAGCACTACTGAACCTTTCATGTCTAGGTCAATAAATTTATTCAAATTCTTATATATAACCTGCCACTGCCTCACATAAAGCCTAGGTGGACAGTAACCAAAAAGTGTCACCATTTAATGACTGTCGCATGATACGTTAAAATTGGGGGGAGGAAATGACAGTACAAAGAGCTTACTGTACTGATTTGCTACAAATAAGAGGTAAAACTAACATTTTTGAAGATACTGTGTTCTTCTTTTCTCCATTGTGTACAATATCAATACATGATGCCACTTTGGACCAACTGCAGCATGTGATAATACATTACCATTCAAATTAACAATCAGAAATGCAAAGAAAAGCATACCAGACTAAGCAAATGATGGTGGGGAGAGGGGATTTTTAAATATACCTTAAAGAAGCAAGCTTCTTTCTCTGTATCGATCCATATTTTCACTTTTGTCTGTAACTTGCCACATGACTAGTTTGCCAACTAGCTCATTTATATAACAATGCAAGACCAAGTAATATTTTTAGATGCTGATATTAGGCCAAACAGAAATCAAACCATCAGATGCTGATGCAACCAAACAGAGGTCTCTTTGGAATATAATCAGAAATTACATGAACAAGTGTGCAAAGAAAGATGAAGAACGAGCTTCACAGTGTTCGAGGCCCACATCTCCCTTCCCTTCACAGTGTTCGAGGCCCACATCTCCCTTCCCTTCAGCTACAAAAATCAAGAAAGCAGTTAAAAATCCTTGCTTCGAATTCATCGCCTCCAAACCCATCCCCACTGCCTTCCTATTTATTATTTTGGGGAAGTTATACATTATACAGTTATATGTGTTAGGTTATTCGGAGGTCAGACTAGATCAGGGGTCAGCAACCTTTCAGAAGTGATGTGCCGAGTCTTCATTTATTCACTCTAATTTAAGGTTTCGCGTGCCAGTAATACATTTTAATATTTTTAGAAGGTCTCTTTCTACAAGTCTAAAATATATAACTAAACTATTGTTGTATGTAAAGTAAATAAGGTTTTTAAAATGTTTAAGAAGCTTCACTTAAAATTAAATTAAAATGCAGAGCCCCCCGGACCGGTGGCCAGGACCTGGGCAGTGTGAGTGCCACTGAAAATCAGCTTCTGCGCCACCTTTGGCACCCATGCCATAGGTTGCCTACTCCTGGACTAGATGATCACAATGATCCATTTTGACTTTGGAACATATTACTCTAATCTAGATTCCACTCTCCACTGAGTTATGACATATTTCTCACAAAGTCTCAGGACTTTTACTCCATCCTCACCATCCCTGACCTCTCTGCTGTTTCTAAACACTTTAAATCACGCCTTCCCTTCTCATCACGTTCTCCTATTGATTTTACGACTGTCCTTTCCCCTAGTTCTCCTACTTTTTTGGCCATTCTTTCAGGGTGTTTTTATAAGCCTTCCTGCTTCCCTCTCCCATTTCTAGAGTCCCACAGAACTACATAACTGTGGCCACTTCCTCTTCTCCTTCTATACCTCTTTCTTACTCCTGACTTGTCAAAGAAAGAGGATGAAGTGAGTGACTGGATGTCTTCAGACATCTCCTCCTGGGTATCTTTTCTATCACTTTTGACTTAAAAACTTAACATGGTCACTGAACTTTGTCTTTTTTCCAAAACTCTCTACACCCCCCCTCTTCTTTTATTGTTGAACACACCGTCATCCACTCTGTAACTAAGGTCTGTAACCCACATGACATTTTTGACTCTTTCCTATCCATAGCCCCATACATCTACTAGGCCATCTTCAAATCTTGCTGCTGCTTCCTTCGTAACATCACTTAAAATAAAATCCTCCTCTTTTCTCTGTCCATGCAACTAGAACTCTCCTTGAGACCCTGGTCACCTCCCATCTTGTTTACAAGAACCTCATCCTATCTGACCTCCCTGACATACACATCACCCCCTTCTGGTCCATGCAAAAATGCAGCTACTAAGATTATCCTGGGGTTCTGTCATTCTGATCCTGTTATCTGACTATATGAATCTTCCACTCACTGCCCTCCATCACCACACCAAGTTTAAAATTTTTTTTTTTGACTCTCCAGGACCCTGACCAATTCTATCCCACAGGTTACGCAAACCTGTCAGGGATGGTGTTGGTATACTAGGCCCTGCCGCAGCACAGAGAGGCTGGATTAGATGACCCCACAAATTCCTTCCAGTCCTACATTTTTCTGATTCTATTAAAAGAATATTCCATATGCTGTGCAACAGCCTTGAAAGACTAAATGTATTATCGTATTGATTTTGCCTCACTCTTCCTGTATCAACACCATCCCCTGTGTACCCACTACCACCTTTTGCTCCATCACTGAAAGATTAGGGCCTAATTTCAGACAACTCTTATGCATCCTCTTAACTTTATGTGCGAGTAGATTCACTGACGTCAAAAGGATAAGTCAGGTGCATAAAGTTTTCTAAGCTCTTTGAGAGCTGTCATACATATTGTGATGCACTGTAAAGGAACAATTCTTTGGCACTGTAAAACAATAATGCAAAAACAGAGAAACTAAAGAATGAATAGGTTAAATGAGATGCCCAAGATCACGCAGCAAGTCAGTGGCTGAGTTGGACACTGTAAAGCAGAGCTAGCATGAAAGTTCAGGAGTTCATGCCTCTTAGGCCTGGTCTGCACTACAAGTTAATGTCGACTTTAGTGCCATTAAATCGACATAACCCTGCACCCATCCACGCACAGTAGCCATTTAAGTCGATTTAAAGGGCCCTCAAAATCGATTTCTGTACTCCACCAAAACCAAGGGAGTAACGCTTAAATCGACGTCTCTGAGTCGACTGGCTTAGTGTGGATGCATGCAGACTTTACTGGCCTCCGGGAGCTGTCCCACAGTGCTCCATTGTGACCGCTCTGGACAGCACTCACTATGCTCCTCTGCGACCGCTCTGGACAGCGGTCTCAACTCACTGCTCTGGCCAGGTAGACAGGAAATGCCCCGGGAACATTTGAATTTCATTTCCTGTTTGACCAGCTCACCTGCACAGGACACCCACCATGCAGAGCTCATCAGCACAGGAGACCAACCAGCACAAAAGAGCTAGGTAAAGGGGTTGAGAGGAAGAGAAAATGCTGGAGGCTGCTTGTGTTGGGGGCATGTGTGTGTTTGTGGGGGGGAGAGAAA
>ML677335.1:44045620-44102382 GCA_007922305.1 Dermatemys mawii | reverse complement strand
GCAGCTTGGGCTGGGGGCTGCTTGTGTTGCAGCAGCAGGGAGCCACGTGGTGTGGGGGTGCTTACTGTGGGAAAGGAGAGCATTGTTGTAAAGAATGTGGATCAAACCTAAAGAATGGCTTACCTGCATGGTGGTTTCTATTGCCTGGCCCTGGGACAGAGTGCCTGATGTGATGTCTGTACAGGAAAGCTACAGGCACTCAATTTAAGGTGCAAAATGCGACCTTGTACAGAAAGCATATGCAGTCTGTGAATACTTTGTTTCATCGTGAAAGACTGTTCCCATTGTTCTGGAGAATGTATCTATCTATCTTATAACCTTTTTCTTTCTTTCCTCCTACAGCCAGCGTGACCCCGCCCCCCTGCTAACATCCCCTTCGGAGAGGATAGCGCAGATGAGAAGGAGAAGGAAGTGCACAAGAGAAGATTTGTTTGCCGAGCTCATGAATTTCTCCCGCAGTGAGGCAGCTCGAAACAAAGCATGGAGAGAAAAATTTTAGAGTCCCAGAGCATATCCAGGGCAGTAGTAGCAGCATGGGAGGAGAGATGGCAGGAGCGGGAGGTGATGGCAGGAGCGGGAGGAGAGGAGGACGGAAGCAATGCTGTGGATAATGGAGGATCAGAGTGACATGATCCGGTGTCTGGTGGAGCTTCATCAGGACCAAAGATTGCCCCTGCAACCCTGTGTAACCACCTCCCCAAGTTCCATTGCCTCCCCACCCAGACGCGGGCTGAGAACGCGGGGTGGAGGGGAGGCTCTGGGAACCGACCCACTCTACCCCACAATACAACACAAGCAGCATGCGGCTCAGTTTATCAGAAAAGTTTTTAAAATGTGCTGTGTCTTTGTCCTCTCCTTCCCCCATCCACCACACCGACTGGTTTTCCTCCTCACCCACCCCTTCTGGGTTACCTTGCCAGTCTTCCCCTTTGTTTGTGAAGAACCATTGAAGAATGTATGCTTTTTAAAAAGAGAGACTTTATTTACTCTGCAAATGGGGGAGAAGGGAATAAGGATGGCGGGAGGCTTATTGCAGAGCAGAGCAAGGGAGAGGGTTTTCAACAGCATTTTGGCCAGTCACAAAACTGTTTTTCAAGGCTTCTCTGAGGCGCAGCGCTTCCTGGTGCGCTCTTGTACTTGCCCTGGTGTCTGGCTGCTCGGAAGTAGCGGACAGGACATTTGCCTCTGCCTCCCACCCCACCATAAACGTCTCCCCCTTGCTCTCACAGAGATTGTGGAGCACACAGTAAGCAGCAATAACAATGGGCACATTTCTTTCGCTGAGGTCTGAGCGAGTAAGTAGGATTCTCCACCTGGCCTTCAGACGGCCAAATGCGCACTCCACAACCATTCTGCACTTGCTCATCCTATAGTTGAACAGCTCCTGACTCTTGTCCAGGGATCCTGTGTATAGCTTCATAAGCCAGGGCATTAAGGGGTAGGCTGGGTCCCCAAGGATAATGATCGGCATTTCAACACCCCCAACAGTAATTTTCTGGTCTGGGAAGAAAGTCCCTTGCGTCAGCTGTCTATACAGCTTAGAGTTCCTGAACACATGAGCGTCATGAACCTTTCCCAGCCATCCCACGCACATGTCGGTGAAACGTCCTTTGTGGTCAACCAGTGCTTGCATGACCACTGAACAATATCCCTTGCGGTTTCTGTACTCTGCGCCCTCGTTGTCTGGTGCCAAGATAGGGATATGAGTGCCATCTATAGCCTCCCCACAGTTAGGGAATCCCAGCGCGGCAAAGCCATCTACTATAGCCTGCACGTTTCCCAGACACACAACCCTGGATAGCAACAGATCAATGATTGCCCTGGATACTTGCATCACAGCAGCCCCCACTGTAGATTTACCCACTCCAAATTGATTCGCGACTGACCAGTAGCTGTCTGGCGTTGCAAGCTTCCAGAGGGCTATCGCCACTCGCTTCTGAACTGTGAGGGCTGCTCTCATTTTGGTATTCTCACGCTGGAGGGCAGGGGAAAGCAAGTCACAAAGTTCCATGAACGTGCCCTTTCGCATGCGAAAGTTTCTGAGCCACTGCGAGTCATCCCAGACCCGCAGCACTATGCGATCCCACCAGTCAGTGCTTGTTTCCCTGGCCCAGATTCAGCATTCCGGAGCATGAGCCTGCCCCATTGCCACCAAAATTGCCAGGTTGTCGGGCCCCTTACTTTCATGTCCATGTCCTCATCACTGTCGTCACTCTCCTGATAGCGCAGTCGTCTCCCGATTGCCTTCTTGTGCATACGATGCAGCATAAAGTCCACAACAATACGCGAGGTATTCATAACGGCCATTACTGCAGCGGTTACCTGAGCAGGCTCCATGCTTTCACTGCTATGGCGTCAGCTCAGGCAGCAAAAGCGCGCGAAATGACTGTTTGCAGTTGCTTTCACAGCAGGAGAGGCACTGCGGGGTGGGTGGGTGGGTTTGGGAACGGAGAAAGCTCAAAATGGCGTCTGCTGGGACTCTAGGAACTGTGGGATAGGTACCCACAGTGCACCACTCGCTATGTCGACGCTTCCCACTGTAGTGTGGACGAACAATGCCGACTTACTATGTTTAGTGTGGACACACAAAATCGATTTATACAGTCAGCTTTACAAAATCGACTTTAACAAAATCGACATAAGTTTGTAGTGTAGATATACCCTTAGGCTATGTCTACACAACAGACCTTACAGCGGCATAGCTGTTCCACTGTGGCTGCACCACTGTAAGGTCTCCTGTGCAGCCAATCTCTCCTGCCAGCATAATTAAACCATTCCCAAAGACTGGTGCTTTTGTCAGTGAAACTTATGTTGGTCAGGGCTTGGTTTTTTTCCCCCACACCTCTGACCGACAAAAGTTTTATCAACAGAAGTGCTAATGTATACAAAGCCTTAGTCCCATTTCTCTAGACCTTACTCTCTACATATCTCTTTAGCTTTTGTTTTTTATAGGGTGGATTTCCTGAATATTGTTACAAGAGCTTGTGACAAGATGCTTTGTTCTGTGATCCATCAGCTATAAGATCATACAGACCATATGACGCACATAATATGGTGCTATTTTTACAGTAATTTCTCCAAGCACAACTCCACTTAGGGCAGGTCTACACTACCCACCGGGTAGCAATCGATCTCTTGGGGGTCGATTTATCGTGTCTAGTCTCGATGCGATAAATCGATTCCCAAGCACTTTCCCCGGTGATTCCAGAACTCCACCACCACAAGAAGCGGAGTCGACGGGGGAGCGGCAGTGGTCAAATCGCCGCCGTGAGGACACTGAGGTAAGTTGACCTAAGATATGTCAACTTCAGTCCCATAGGTGAAGTTGCATATCTTAGGTCATTCCCCGCCTGGACAGACTTGGTCTTAGATGTACAATACACCTTGCAATATATTGCATGGGACAATCGTGTACTGGCTGGTGAGAAGAGGGATAAGATGACATGGTGGAAGGCAGTATGGGATAGTGGACAAGACACCAGACTTGAAATCAGGAGTCCTCGGTTCTATTCCCTTACTCTTATCAATGATTAGTTAGTGACCTCAGGCAAGTCATTGAACATATATACCTGTATAGCTTCATATTTTCTACCTGTATAATGGAAATAAGGGTCCAACTAATCAACTGTTTTGAGATCCGATGGTGAAGTGAGTAATACATAATCGTTTCCATCTTACTTTATGATTCAACAAACTTTAATTACTAGGCACCACGTGAGTTTAAAAGTAGCAAGAGACTGCACACAAGTTTACCTTACATCGTCCAGCACCGATTGGTATTCTGCCTCTGCAGTGGCTAATTTTGTCGCCTGGCTCGCGTCGTTGATTGCGTTGTCTACCTGCTGGAGGACTCCTTGCTCCAGCACGTCCTGGTCGTACACGTCGACCCCCAGACCTCTCAGCTCCGCAATCTGGGCACTGGGCGCCACGGACTGGATCTGCTGCCTGTCAATGTGGATCAGCGGCTGTCCCGGCCGGGGGGGCTCCCGCGAAGGGATCCCGGAGGAGCCGCAGGGGCCATTCGCGGAGGCCGGAGCTCCAGGGCTGCCCTCCAGGCCGCTGTCACGCGGGCCCGTCCCCTGGGCAGTCCCCGCTTCCCCAGCACTGCTCGGCACCGGGTCGCTCGTAGCGGCCCCGGGGCCCCGCTCGTGAGTCTCCGCGGGCATCCTCGGCGCGAGGTCGGCCCCGCGTGGCGACGGGCCCGGGCGGGCGGGCGGCCGGGGCCCAGCCGTAGCCGGGCTCTCCCAGGCGGGGCGTCCGGCCAGGCCACGCTGGGCGCCGCAGCAACACGCCGAGCCCCGAAGGCAGCCGGGCCCGCGGTGTCCGCCGCTCCGCCGACCCCGGGCGCCGACACTCGCCCCAGAGCCAGGCGCTCTCCGCGACCCGGATGGGACAGTGCGCATGTAGCGCATGCGTAGAAACAACTACTCCCACGCACCTACCCGGCGCTCAGGGAGCCACTACTACTGACCGGGAGACAAGAGCGCATGCGCTACCTGGAGCGTGGGGTAGGACTGTGCGCATGCGTCTTCTCCTGGCTGACTTTAGCCCCTGCGGCAGGAGCGTGTGGCCCGTGCGGACGTTTTCGCTCTGGGCGTCTGCTCCTGTCTCCACCGCCCCGGGAACCCCCAGCACGTACAGCTGGGCGGAAGGTGGATTTCCCGTCACGGGAAAAAATAATCGGGGATCGGGATCAAAGAGGCAATTTTTTTTAAAAGAAGTGTGAAATGAAATGGATCAGCCGCCTGCCTCCCAGAGCCCGACCTCGCGCTGCCTCCCGCACCCCCAAAAAGTCGTGCCCTGTGCGATGTAATTAAACTGACCTCCACCCTGCTGTAGACACTGCTTGGTCAACAGAAGAATTCCTCCATGGACCTCGCTACCACCTCTTGGGGAGGTGGATTTACTACAGCGACAGAAGAACCCCTTCCATCACTGTAGAAAATGCGGATGCTACAGCTGCTGCTGTGCCACTGTAGCATGTCTAGTATAAAGGTACCCTGGGTGTATCTATTTCAGAAAGATAAAGGGTTGAGGAGAAGAAGACTTCCCAAGAGCCTGGGACTTGGCAAATCTGTTTCAGCTCCCACCTCTGACATATGGCAAATCCCTTAGTCTGACTGTGCCTCTGTTCCCCACCTGTACAATGGAGATAATAGTGCTGCCCTACCGCAGGGATGTGGTGAGGATAAATACAGTAAAGATTGGGAGTTGCTCAGATACTACAGTGATGAGGCCATCTTTGATTCTAGGGAGTTTGTGTATTCCAGGCCAGGTTAGACCATAGAGTTATTCCCTTGTAGAACAGACTTTTCTCTGCTGTGCTGCATGTGGTTTTGTAGCCATCTCTTTTCTAGGGGAAATTGTGTGCGTGTTTTGAGACTAGCTACAGATTTTAAAAAATGGGTTATTTTAAGCCATTTTATTCATCAGTGAGGATAATGGAAAATAGATATAACAAGATAACAATATCTCATCTCTTCCCAGGCCTGCCGATGGGGGGACAGGGAGAGAAGCAAAGGGGTCAATTGCCCAGAGCCCTTGGTTGCCACTGCCAGCAGCACAGCAGGGCTAAAGCAGGCTTCCTGCCTGCCCTTGCTCCGCACCGCTCCCGGAAGTGGCTGGGCATGTCCCTGTGGCCCCTGCTGCCCCCACCCCAAGCATTGACTACACAGCTCCCATTGGCCAGGAAGTGCAGCCAATGGGAACTGCAGGGGTAGTGCCTGCGGGCAGCGGCATGCAGAGACCCCATGGGCCCCCGCCTAGGAGCTGCTGCCAGAGGGATGTGCCAGTCGCTTTTGGGAGCCACCTGAGGTGCCAACCCCCTGACTCCCTCCTTCACCCCAACCCTCTGCCCCAGCATAGAGTCCGCACCCAAACTCCCTCTCAGAGCCTGACCCTGCATCCCCTCCCGCACCCAAACTCCCTCCCAGAGCTTACACTCTGTGCCCCCTCCAGCACTCCAGCCCCTTACCACAGTCTGGTGAATGTGAATCAGGGTGGGGGAGAGCAAGCGATGGAGGGAGGGGGAATGAGTGGGCAGGGGGCCGGGCCTCAGAGAAGGAACGGGGCGGAAGCATGGTCTCAGAGAAGGGGCAAGACAGGAGGTGGGGCAAAGCTTTTTGGATTTGAGTGATTAGATAGTTGGCAACCCTACCGGGTGGGCATGTGAAAGCCCTGACCGTGCCAGCAGCTCGTCGGGTACCAGCCAGCGCAGGCACAGCACCACCCAAATATGAAATGGACTGTGTCCACGTGGGTGCATGTGTGGGGACCTGTTGACTGTTCTGCCCTGGGGCCTGGAATTCCTGGAATTGCCCTGGTGCCTGTCTGTTCCACAGTTTGCTTCAGTGAAGTGCCGTAGAAACAAGAAGAAATTATCTCTAATAATGAGGACACATTTATAATGCATACTTTATCCCAAATCACTTTACTGATTGGACAGGCTGCATACAGAACATTTAGAGAGATGTGTGGTAGGTGGATAGCAGAGTTCAAGCAATTAACTTGCTTGCCTATGGCTACTAATCCTCTGTCTTCCTATTCATGCTAGCCAAGGATAACGTCTTTCATCTTCATGCTTCTCACCCTGTCTCCACAAATGGAGTTCTAATAGGGCAGTCAGCTGTCAAAATCTTCTCCACTTGATCCCAACTGATAGCTGCTTCTTTCTGCTCCCCCATGCAAATGTGAGGCTGTGTAATCCCCACATCCTCACTCTTGCAGCCCCCCACTCAGCTTTGGGAATATACAGTTTGCAACAATCTTTCCAGTGAAATTTACCTGACAGCCCTTTTCAGTGTCATCTCTGTGGCACGGCCACAGAGCCCACAGGGCTGCAGTTAACAAGAGAGTAGCTTAAGTGAGCTCTAGTGGTGCCCCAAGCATTTAAAACATTGGTGTGATTCTTTTGCCTAATCTATGGTATTTCTAACATGCCCACTACTGTGGTCTTTCTGCACCAGACATAACATTAAGAGTCTCACCGCATTTGTTCATCCAGGACCAGCTGCTGTTACTTAGAGATATTTTTATGTTCTCCCATCTCCTCCTCACAGTCACCTGTCCATGAGAAATGATACTGAGTTTTCTTTAACTCTCACTGGGGGAAGGCTTTTGTGACTAGCTCTGAAAATGATGAGGATTGAGCTTATTCTGATCAACAACCAACAGTGCAGAGAACACTCTCTCTTCCCGCCTCCTCAGAAGTCTCAAGACTGCCTGGCTTCTAGCTCTTTAAGGACCGTAAAGTTAAGCAACTTGAGATATATACAAAATTGCCTGAGGTGCCAGGGCAGGGTGTATAGCATCTGTGTGATGTACACTTGCCTGTCTTTCTTGCTCAAAAGATAGGCTACTAATGCAAATATCTTTTGCTCACTGGCTAGGATGAAGGTGCTTATTTTTAACCTAGGTTGCCATCTTCTAAGTACAAGGAATGAAGCTGTGTAGTAATTGCTACAGTAAATCTAAAGTATGGAGCACATAGTCTTTGTGCAGAGTGAGAAAGAGCACAACCAGGGAGCGTTTAAGGACAGAGCAACATGAAGCTGTTGTCAAAGCTAAACTGCTGCACAGAGGGACAGTCTCTGTTTTCCAGAAGCTGATTAATGAGGAGCAAAACTATAAGCAAAGACTGTCCTGGAAAAAACATCCAGAGCTTTGTACGAGTTGCCAAAAGAGGAGCTTTCAAATGAAAAGTTCCTTCCTTCCCAAGCTGGAGAAGAAAATGAGTTAATGGAGGGCTTCCCACTGGAAAGATGGTCAGATGTCAGTCCAACAGGAATGGGCCATGGCCCCACATTAAATATTAAATATTATTAGAACCAAGGAAAGCGACAATCACTGTAGCTCCCCTGAAGTGTATTGTAGATGGATTATAAAAAGAATGATCCCTGCCACCCAAAACTTGTTCACAGGTGAGCCATCTGCAGTACAAAACCCCCAGCCTTATCCAGGGGTGAATTTACAACATCGTTATCCTCAGCGGGGTTAAAATATGGTTCTGTCTTATAAATAGCTGAGACCTAGTCATCGTTTAAACATGCTTCCAGTGCATGCCACAATTGCGGACTACACAGTTCAAAGACTGTAAAAACACCGTTAGTTATTGTCTACAGTGTACAACAGAAGCAGTTTGAAGCTGCTTCCCCAGTGTGGTTGTTTTCACAGGATAGACTGATATCCTTCACCCCCTTCCTTCCCCACTGCCCGGGTCTAAGGGGAAATGGAGCCTAAGCCTGCTTGTGACAAGATCCGCTCACCTCCCCAGGTGGGTAATAATGAAGTGATGAGGCCATGTGATTAATTCACACTAGGCAGCGAGGCAAGAGATAAGGGAGGAAAGGACAGCCCCTTGGGAAAGGGAGCTGAACTTCACCTGAGTGGGGCTAGAAGTGCCACATAGGACAGAAGGCTGAGAAGATACAACTGTGCTGAGGAAGCAACTGCAGGTGTGTGCTGTAAGGAGCAAGACTAGGAAGGAAACTGAGCCCAGCAATGAGAGGGTAACCGAGACAAGAGGAGAGCAAGTGAACTCCAAAGGGAAGAGAAATCTTCAAGGAGGAGTGGCTGTGCCCAGCTTGGCAGTGGGGTGGAAACTCTGTTGCTTGTGTTCTGTTTCTGAAAGACTCTGGGTAAGCTTTGATTAACTAGACCCCAGCAAGGGAAATGTTTTAAATATTTGGACTGTGTGGGCTGCTTTTAAGGGGCTCTGAGCAGAACAGGAAACTGAGGCAGGTGCTGTAGACTGTGAGGAGGCAGGCTGTGAGGAGATGGCTGACCCTGTTACAGTGGCATTCATGCAATTTCTGTGGAGCCAGTGGTGGTGCTACTTGAGGGTAACTATCAATATTCTATTGCTGGAGGATAGAAAGTGAAGTGTCCTTATCTTCACTCCCAGTACCTTTATGGTTAGTTGGCAGGGCTGCCTGCAATGTGTTTAGTGTATTAAATCAGAAAAAGATTAGTTTTCTGGACCGGGTGGATTTTGCTTGTATCTTTTATTGTTGTCTTTTCATTGTAGCTATAGTGCTCTCCCCATGGCTTGCCCTAATCTGTGAGCCTTAAAGATGACACTTCATCCTTGCTGGAGATGACACAAGCAGCCTTTGAGAGAGTAATTATGCTCTTTGATCTGAACTAATGATACTGGGAAATTAAATTCTGGGGGTTTCTTCCCACTC
Source organism: Dermatemys mawii (assembly GCA_007922305.1). Lineage (NCBI taxonomy): Eukaryota > Metazoa > Chordata > Testudines > Dermatemydidae > Dermatemys > Dermatemys mawii. The sequence continues at coordinate 44,093,197 of ML677335.1, read as the reverse complement.
CTTCTTCCAGGTGGGATTACTGGCAGAGAGCCTGGCAGAGTGTCTAAAGCAACTGCTCGGAGCTCAGCTGTGCGTTCTGAATGGCTGTGGAGGCACTGTACAAACAGAGGTCTAGGAGGAAGCTCAAATAGGATAACACCTTGGAAAGGAAACAGCTTGGCCTTTGAATTCCTTAATGAAAAGACCAATACTAGACTTCCCTGTCAGTGACAAGATGTAAAGGGACAGCAGCCTCTATTCTGTTTTGTACAATAAAATATTGTCCTTAAAATGGAGACTGAGGATAAGTTGTGAGGGGCAACGAAGAGGTATTTCCCACTCCTGAGCTTGCACCTCTAGCAACGTGACTTATTTCAGGCATGTGTCCCATTGGCTGGTGGTATTCTGGAAATGGGTGAAAGTTGTTATTTGTGGCCTAATTGTGCAGGTAGGGTCATGTTCTGTTTACATGAAGCCAAGTCCTGAATTCCTTGCTTGGTTTTTAGTGAGACTCGATCCCAACTGACTTTAATAAGAATTTTGAGAGCGTCAAGGCCAAGCGAGGACTTCAGGACATAGTCTATTACTAGGAATCTGTCTCTATAGATTGAGTCCTGCAGCCATTCTGCACCTGTTTCCACTGATTCCAAAGGAGTCCCACCCATGAATACTATGGAATCAAGCCCTAAAAGGGACCATTAGATCATCTAGTCTGACCTTCTGCATAGCACAGGTCAGAGAATTTCTGAGCTCCTGCATCAAGCTCATATCTTGTGGTTGAGCTAGAGCCTCTCTTTTTAGAAAGAGCTCCCATTTTGACTTAAAGATCTCAAGTGATGGGGAACCCACCACTTCCCTTGGTAAATTGTTCCAGTGGTTAACTACCCTCACTGTTAAAAATCGGTGCTTTTTCCTCTAGCCTTTTCTCTAGCTTTCAAAAAACAGGAGCCTAAAGTTAGGGTCTTAAATCCATATTTAAACATCTAAATAAGTGCCCTAACTTTTGAGAAGTACTGAGTACCCAACAGTTCCTTTAAGGATCTTCAAGCTGGAAGGCCTGACAAAGCTGGGCAGAAGGGATTTTAGTTGAAGGAAGTATAGCATCTTCAGTTTTCATCATCCTTGCAGTATCAGCATTAGGTCTGATCTTCTTTAAGTCCTGGGAGGCTCCTGGCCCAGCAGTGGAAGTGCTACCCCCTGAGTCACAGTGATACTTTTAAAACAAAACACCAGAACTAGTGAGATACTTTTAAAACAAAACACCAGAACTAGTGAGTTATGATGCAAATAGAGAAGTGACTTAGGCTGATGCATTACTTCTCAAGAGGGCATAGAAAGCTGGCATCACTGGCAGAAATGGGAATTCGATCCACAGAAATAAAGCTTCTCAATCTCTCTGTACCAGGAAGTCGAGTGGCAAGTAGCTCTCAGAGTCATGCCAGAGTAATCAATCTGAGAGAGATGCTAATTATGTGAAAACAATTTGTACAGTTGGCAGCCCACAGCCCGTCTTACTCCAGATATGGCTGAGGAATAGCATTGTTTTCCCTGCCATAATACAGCTAAGAAATGCAAAAATCTAGTGCTAATGCAACATTAAGTGTGAAAGATCAAGGATTTAGATGTGAGCAAATTAGAGAAGCTAAGATTTTTCCCACACTAACTTGGCTATATTACATATCCTGTATATCTACAGGACTGTATGTTTGTCACAGTTCAGGACAACTGTGTATTTCCCCTCAATGGTTCAGCAAGGACACTCTCTCTTGGCTTCCAGCTCCCCAGCCATTGCCTTTCTTGGGTGGAGACCTGAGTCTCATTCCCTGCTGTCTAGGGTATATCCAGGTTGAACAGTTCCTGCCTTCATGGTATTTGTGTTCTCTTCAGAGACTGATCAGAGTGACAGCTACAGATGGGAGTTACCACACAGTTCTGTCCAAACAAGCCTATTTTATTCTCAAGATAAAAAACATTACAGAGAAAACGTATTATAAACAAATAAAAATCCCTACATGTGGGCTAATAAGCTTGACAGAGTTCATCCTCACTTTGGATGGGCTCTGGCAATAGCAGTCTTTAATCACCCCACACTAGGTGTTTCCTTGTGGTTACAAGTTCATAGAATCATAAAATGTAGGACTGGATTGGACCTCAATAGGTCATCTAGTCCATCCTACACACACAGGCATGATTAAGCAGAATCCAGATGATCCCTTTTCATCACAGCTTCTGCTCAAAACAAGCACACCCATGACACATTAGCCCATCCTCTTTATATAGATGAGGCCTCTTTGATCTGGAGTTTCCAGCAGCAGATTATTAGTAGACAGTGGGTCACACTCTTGGGACAGAATCTTCAAAAGGTTGGCTTGGGAGGGCAGAACTTGTGTTCCCATCACCCCAAGTATTTCCTAGGAAATCCACTTCACACACATTGTTCCCCTGGACTTCCTGAGGTTGCATTAATCTTGTTTTCCTGTTAACTAAGTTCCATACAATCTCAGGATAATGCATAAAAATTTGCATTTCTAATACAATGTACCACAAAGGTACAAACCTTATTGAGTTCTGGTTAACTTTTATTGAATGACAATATCTGGAATGAACTTAAATCTGTCATAATGCTAACAGCAAACATCCTAGAGCTTATGACACTCCAATAGATCTCAAAACACTTTACGAAGCATCATTATCCCCACATTTCATATGGGGGAAACTCCTGGAACTAAGGGCTTGTCCACACTTACAGATCTGCAGGGGTTGTGATGCTGTAGCGCTTAGCGCAGACACTACCTACACTGACGGGATACTTTCTTCCGTCGATGTAGGAACTACATCTCCATGACAGGTGGTAGCTATGTCAACGGAAGAAGCCCTCCAATCAACATAGTGCCATCTACACCTGGGGGTTCGGTCAGGTATCTTGCCTTTGGATGAGACCGACAGTGAAAGCCCAGAGGTTTCCAAGGAAAGATGCTGACAATTCAGTAAGGGTAGTGATCATGCAGCCTCCCAGGTACTGTCAAGTTCCATCCTTCAAGTAATCCACAAAATCAAGGCCTTGCTTTCTTGATCATTATTTGTATTGCAGTAGGTAATGATCCCCCAGTATTTTTTTTTTTTTACAAGAGTAGGACTACTAACCTCTGGCATCCTGGTCAAATTCCAGCTCCAAGAAGCTCTGCCCACCTAAATTCTTTCTGCACTTCAAATTTGAAGTAGGATAATTTTTCAGCTGAGCTGTGGTGTTGCAGTGAGTAACTTTGTTCACCTCCAGAGGTGGCTGCATTCAAATGGTCCTTGCATATACAGTTGTCTGTTACTCAAAGTGTGCTACATGGAAACTAGAGAAACAAAGGCATCTCGGGCATAGAAATGTCAGGCATCTCAGGGCAGGTCTACACTATCGCTTAAATCGATCCAATTTAAGTGGCTCAGGGATGTGTAAGACAGCCTGTTGAGTGACCTAAACACTGCCCACACTGGCCAACATGCTCTCCCACCGATACAGCTTCCGCCTCTTGAGGAGGTGAAATAATTATGCTGATGGGAGAGCGCTTTTCTGTTGGCACAGAGCGTCTTCACCAGACGTGCTACAATGGCGCAGCTGCATCAGTGGAGCTTAAGGTAGACCTGCCCTCAGTGCAGCAGCAGGAGAAGAAACCTGCTGAACTGGGCGAGGAGAGGGGGCAGGAAGACCGCCTACCCATCAACCAACCCTGTCCCTCCTCACAAACCTTAGGAATTTTCTGGACATGGGGACGGAAGCACAAAAATGTTTAATCTTCCACTACTTGGCTTCATAGGTTTTTTGTTTGTTTTTTCTTTTAAAAGTAAATCACTTAAGTGTCCCTCTAATTTTCATCTCATTGCTCCTTCCGATAAGTACAATTCAGGAAAATAATTAAGCATATAACGTATAAGCAGGAAAGTACTTAAGCATGTACTTGAAGCTACATGCTTAAGTCCTACTGATTTCACAGATCAACACATGCTTAAGCGTTGTCTTGAAGAGGGATGCCTTTCTGAATCAGAGCTTTAATCCTTATCCTAAAATCCTTCAGCCTCTTTGATGTGTACAACCTCTAATTATTCATTTTAATTTTGAGATTTTACATTAAGATTCTACAGCATGTGATAATAGAAAGCAGCTCACAAATCCAGGAAATTGCCTCAGAAGATTAGTCACAATCAAGCCAGTTTGTTACATTTCTTCCCATTGCTTTAGAAATGGACCATTCTGTACAGAAGGGAGGAAGTTGGCTCAACTTTGCCACTTGTTTTTCTATCCTACTGGGTGCCGAGTGCCTTCTGAGAGCTGCTTGGGGGCTCAGCAGCTTTCAACGTGGGGCCGCATATTTGGTTTACTTTTCCATTGCTGAGTGTTAAAGTAAAATGCTGTTTGTGGTTTGATATTCACAGCACCAGGGCACCACACGTGAGTCTGACTTAGATTAACCACTTAGTGTAGAACCCAGAAGTTCTAGTCTATATGACATGAATTCCCGCTTGCTAGGAAAAGAACAATGTAAGTCAAGGAATCAATGGGTGTGTCTACACTGCAATTAAAAACCTACAGCTGGCCCGTGCCAGCTGACTCAAGTTAGGGGGCTGTTTCATCGCAGTGTAGACATTTGGGCTTATGGTGCAGCCTGCCCTCTGGGAGTCAGGACCCTCCCATTTCACAGGATTCTAGAGCCTTCAGTCTGAGCCAGAACATCTATGCTGAAGTTAAATCACATCTTAGCCCGAGCCCTGAATCAGCTGGCATGGGCCAGCTGTGGGTTTTTAATTGCTGAGTAGAAATACCCAAAGCTTCTCACTTCCAAAAAGATAGGTCTGGCTCTGTTAGCCTGATATCTGACACCCGTCTACTTTAACACCACAGGGTATGATTGGCCAAAAGAAATCAAAAGCTTTTGAAATAGATTCCAGTTATATGGTCCTATCTTAGAAGAGAATGAAACACTATTTTCTCTTTAAAGCCTGTGGTTTTACTGGAGCATGTTTTGGAGGCCTCATTTGTGTTTCAAACTGCACCTGGATGGACAGAAATTGAACCTTAATGATGTGACAGGAAGATTCAGTCTGAGCTGCTCTGCTTTATCCCAGCTGTCCTCTTCTGGGAGATCTTTTTGAGTGGGGCTGGAATTAATTCACTCCCTATAAACAGCTTGCTGCTGAGTTCTTCTGTGAGCAGATTTGGAAAGCTTTGCTGAACAATAGACTTGGGGTGTCTTAGTTCACTACTGAATGACACCTTAAACTGATTTCCTTTGTGACCTCTGTCTGAGTAGAACCTAGGGTCAAAGTGGTGACAGGTCAGTGGTTTAACAACTTCTTTCCCCCAGTCACACACATGAAACTAGTATGCCCTTACTGTAAATAGGCTTATTCCTGGGAGGCGCAAAAGGGCCATAAAATAGTTTAAAAAGTGAGTTGGAGGTTCCCTGAGGGGAGAGGGATCCCTCTGTGTCACAAGGGGTGTATTGGGGTGAGCTGAGTGAGAAAGCTGTGGCCAGAGTGAGCTGTAGTCTGGTATGCCCTTTTGAGGGTTTCCACATCTGGAAAATTGTTGGCTGCCAGGGCCGCTCTAAACCACCACAGCTCCTTTGTGGCTACTCCACCTCTGCTATAGCCTGAGGAGTGTGGGCACCCCAGGAAACTGGACTGAGCATGTCCATGTGCTGTGTACAACTTGAAATGGGCCCCAGGTGTGTGTCTGGCTAAGAGTCTAGTGGGAATCTAAGTGTGGTGCAACATGCACACTGAGGAGCCCAGCTGTTCTGAAACTGCTGTACTGGGCCTGATAAGAACCTGGAGAGACACTTTGACTAAAGTGTAAGCTATGCAAACTTACACAGAAAGCTGGCAGGGATTACAAGAAATTAGAAAGAGAGAATTTCTAATGTCTAAATTACTGTCCAGAGTCACTGAGACTCCTATCTGACCTTAGCCTCTAATGTGCTATAGACAGTGCCCAGTCCTTTTGGCAAGACTGGAAATATCCTGAGGTACCCTGGCTAACATGGGACTTTCCCTGCTGCCCTGATACATCAGACTGTTCCTACTCAATCATATTCTCCTTCTAATGAAAGAACTTTCCTGGTGTCTGTCTGCAGTTTAATTCCATTGCGTCCCTGGGATGCCTCATCATGCCTGATTCTCATCTAAGGCTTTTGAAACCTGTGTTGTTAAAAGAAAATTGCACTGGGGAAGCTACAGATGCGGTTCCTTCAGCATTTTGGGCTGTATTCCTGCAGATCTGTGGTTATTACAGCACATCCCTCTCTGTTTAGAGCAAGGAAGATTTCTCCAGGTGCTGTTTAAGACTTCCCGGTTCGTGCTGGCAAATTGTTAATCAGTCCGTGACAGCATAAATAAAATTAAAGGGTTTAATTAAAACTAATGAATGAGTGAATGGAGAATACACAGCATGTTCCATGTGCAGAGCCCTGGTGCTCTGAATAATTAAAATGTCACAAAGTAGGAGACGTCTTAGCAGAAGTGCCAGAGCTGCAAAAACAGAGGCCCGTGAACTTCTGCAGTTTGGGAGTGGATTTTTTTTTTAATCGGGGTTTTTGTGAACCAGAGTATGATCTGCTAGAGGTCTATAAAATCATCACTGGCATAGAGAAAGTAAATAAGGAAGTGTTATTTACTCTTTCTCATAACACAAGAACTTGGGGTCACCAAATGAAATTAATAGGCAGCAGGTTTAAAAGAGAAGGAAGTATTTCTTCACATAACATACAGTCAACCTGTGGAACTCCGTACCAGAGGATGTTGTGAAGGCCAAGACTAGAGCAAGATTCAAAAAAGACCTAGATAAATTCATGGAGGAAAGGTCCATCAATGGGTATTAGCCAGGATGGGCAAGGATGGTGTCCCTAGCCCCTGTTTGCCAGAAGCTGGGAATGCGCAACAGGAGCTGGATTACTTGATGATTACCTGTTCTGTTCATTCCCTCTGGGGCACCTGGCATTGGCCACTGTTGGAGGACCAGATACTGGGCTAGATGGACCTTTGGTGTGACCCAGTATGCCCACTCTTATGCTCAGGGTAAAGACATAAACTTATTTTTAGATTTTCTTTACACAGCAGTTAAAATCAGACCCTCAGTGCCACACCCTTTCACATTTTGGTTTTGGTTGGATCCAAATCAAGGCAGGGCCTGTTTTCTGATTGTGGTGCAGATGTGGCTGCAGTCTTGCAAGCATGGCTTGTTATATTTCAGTGCTGTTGAATCAGAACTAAACTCTAGACCTGGTTTAGACATGAAACCACAGCCTGAACATTATCTGAACCTGATGTTTTTGCTCAGGTCATGGGGAGCGGGAGGGCTATATGGTTGAATGATGAGTCTGGAAGTTGATCATGGCAGCATTATTTTGCTTCAACGACCTGAGATGCAGGAGGTAGGGTTCAGGAGAGCAACCAGACAGAGGATCTAAGGGCAAGTCTACACTACGGCAGGGTTCGACGCTGTGAGATCAATCTATCGGGGGTCAATTTGTCGCGTCTAGTCTAGATGCGATAAATCGATCCCCGGGCACTCTCCCACTGACTTCTGTACTCCACTGCCACAAGAGGCGCAGGCGAAGTCGACAGGGAAGCAGCAGCAGTCGACTCACCGCTGTGAAGATGCCGCAGTAAGTTGATCTAAGTACGTCAACTTTAGCTACACTATTCTCGAATTCCCCCCACCCTCAGTGTAGACCAGGACTAAGATTATAGGATGGGTCTGATATAGCAGCTTTATAAATAAGGGGTGATCATCCTCCACCTTATTTCTCTATGGCCACTTTCTTAGCTCTTCTCTCTTGAACATAACCTGGATTCCTTGCTCCTCTTGCTCCTCTGCAGTCCTTTCAGTGGCTCCCCTCCTGCCCCTTCTCATCTCTGGACTTCTTCCTGCTTCCTCTACTGCTGTGAGCGCAGTGAACAGGGCCGGATTATCTCTCCTGTGGGTCTGGGGCTCTTAGATCCACAGGAGATCGCGATTGACTGGCAGAGACTCCAGGATTGACCAGTCGATCGCGATCAATGGGTTGGTGACCACTGAATTTAGAGTGACCAGATGTCCCGATTGTATCGGGACAGTCCCGATTTTAGCAGTCTTGTCCCACGTCCCAACTGATTTAAGATCGGGACTGCCCTTTTGTCCCAATATTGGGATTCCAGGCGTGGCGGCAAGGCGCCACTGCGCCTCTCACCGCTTCTGCCTGGGGCAGCTCCCAGCAGGAGCTTACAAATTGGCCCCAGGCAGGCACAGGGGCGGGGAGGAGGTCTCCGTGCCACCATCTGCTGCAGGGACGGGGCTTGCAGGCCCCAGCAGAGGGCCGCCTCCCTGCAACTCCTCTCCAGCCACCGCCCAGCTCGACTGGACCCCAGCAGGAGGCAGAGGGAGGGACCCACCTGCCGCTGCTGGACTCTTCCCCAGGTGCCTCAGAGCCTGGGCGGGTAGGGGGAGGAGTGTCCCTGCACCGCCAGCCTGCGACCTGGAGTGGGGCTGCGCCCAGCCCCGGAGCTGAGGGGGGTTCCTGCTCTGCCCGCCTGCGCCCCAGAGACAGGGCGAGGAGGCGGGGTGTCCTTCTCTGCCGGCCTGCGCCCGGCCCCGGAGCAGGGGTGGAGGGTGCCATGCACCGTGGGCAGGTGGTGTATCTCCCCCTGCCCCCATGCTTCCAGTGGGGTGAGGGCGGGGGTGAGCCTATGGCTCCCTGCTCCCCCCTTCTCCTCTCTCCCCCCCTCCCCGCTTCCTCCTTCCCCTCTCTCCTCCCTTCCCCCCTCCCCCTGCCCTCTCTCCCCCATCCCGCTTCCCCTCTCTACCCCCTCCCTCGCATGTGTCCTGGTATTTCCTTGTTGTCATCTGGTCACCCTAACTGAACTGTATAAAATTATGTATTTCTTTTTGAGGGTCCCTCTTAGCTCGAGGCCCCTGCATTAACCCAGCCCTGACAGTGAAGCATGAAACAGGATCTAAGGCATAGTAAGTGTCCTGGCCGCTGACTTTCCGATGACCTAATCGAGCCCTGAAGGTCCCTCCATGGCACAATGAGCCAAGCTGAGGCCACCCACATCAAGATACAGACTAACCCAGCTATCACTCTGAAACCACATAAAGATAGTTGCACCAGAGGTGAACCTGACCCTGCATGTCAGATGGTCTATACGGTTTAATGCCTCCAGTAAGCTTCGACTAGAGGCTGTGGTCTAAATTCAGGCTGTTTTTGGTGCAGATTTGACCAGGTTGAGGGAGCGGAGCTGAGGGTTCTCTGAAAGGTAAACGCCTATTTTGCTTTGTAAATTGCTATCTCTCTGTAACTTCTAAATCCATCCAAGTGAAGTGACTTACCCTGAAAAGTTCTATCTATTTTGGACTGGTTGGCTTGCTCCCTAAGATCTCCAACAAAATGTACTCACAGAGTAAACTGCTTGGCCCGCGATTGATTGGAAAGGTGACTAGGTTTGGCAGGATTCTATTTCTGTTTCTTATAATGTTGATGGATACTGATTTTTTTAAAAAAAGATTTGTATCAATTCAAATTTTCACAGTTGCAGAGAATTATGTGGGAGATGTAGGACAATTATTTAATGACAGTAGACACTGAGCTTCAAAGTTAAAGTTTTATAGCTTTTTAAATGCAAATTGTCAGCCTCACATGTGGAAATATACTTAAATTAACAAACCATACTTGTTTTTACTATTCATTTGCTAGTCCATTTGTAACAAGCCTAATTAAAAAGTATAAATTACTGGATTTTGACTCTAAGTTCTCAGGTAGTGGAGTGGAGTGATCACCCTGCTCCAGCGCTGAAGGGGTTAAAACAGCCCTGGGAGAGGGCTGCCCTGGGGAGCCAATAGTAAAAGCAGCCCTGGAGAGGGCTGCAGCTGGGAGTGAAAGCAGCAAACCTAGGCTGATTGAGGAAGCAGCCACAGCTGGGGCCAGCTAAATTAGGGCCCAGCTGGCCCTGATAAGAGGGCTGTGGGCCAGAAGCTGGAGAAGTCTCACTCACGCCCTGGAGGGAGAAGGGCTAGCTGCCTGGGAACAAGGCAGAGCGGTGTTGAGGAAGGGCAATAGGAGCTGGGGAGCTCCAGCCACGTAAATCCCCAGTCTGCAGGCCTTGGTGGAGGCCTACAAAGGTATTGGTGCTGGGAGGTGCAGCCCAGAGATAGGCAGAGGCAGCTGTTCCAACCTCCTTGCCAATGATTAGTGGCCATGACAGATTGCAGTTTGCCCAAATGAGTGGGGGCTAGATGGAAACAGGCAGTAGGCACTGAGGCAAGGTGGGTAAGAGGATTGGCGGCCCCCCGGGAGAGGAGACCCAGACTGAGGGGGTACTGCTGGGGGCAGAACCCCAAGGTAAAGGGCGCCGGTGTCTGGGAGGAACATGGGGCCAGTGGCAGGTGAGACTGGCCTTCAAAGGCACTCCAAAGGCTGGAAAGAGCTAATTCCCAGACGGCCAGCGGGAGGTGCCACACTGGTGAGTCTTAACTTTGCTACAGGCAGCAGTTTTTCTTTGCTTATCTGTAAATTTCAATTATCAGTGGAAATTTTTGTTTGTTGGCTTGTGTGTATGATGGAATTAACATTTACTGATAATTGAAACCTTCTGAGCCTAAACCATCTGGTCCTTTAAATGGTCTTAAAAATCTGTATGAAAGGATGAGTGAACTTTTCTCAAGACATTCTAGCATAGAGTTGGATGTAACTTGCAAATTTTTTTGGTGAATATTCCCACCATTTCCTTTTGCAAATAGTTACACTTCTGTGGCAAGAAAAATAATACACTTAGCAATAGGCCCCATTCTATTAGGGAAGAAAGGTTACATTTCCCTCCCTCCACCCGCCCAATCGCTAAGGCGGGACCAGTTTAGAATCTGCAAGGAAAGGTGAAAATTCTTCACTGTTGAGCATTTTAAATGTTGAGAATATCTTGCACAGCTCTAGTCCAGGATTTCAAACCTAAAAATACTTTATTCTAGTAAAATAAGTGGCTATAATAATACAGAAGCCACGTAGTGCTGTGCAAATTAATAGTTAAAAGTAAGACATGAGCCTAAAACATTCATCAAATGCATAATGCTTTGGCATTTTGAATAGAACTGCCTAAAAAATTTCTGTCAAAATGTCTCCATGAGAAAATGGCCTTTTTGAGGAAATTTCCACATCTTGTTTCTATTTTCATATAACATTTTTGGGGATTTTGTTGCAACTCCTCCAAATTTTGAAGAGGAAAAGAAACAATTTGGGTTTTTTTTGACATTTCCCTTCCAGCCCTAATTTTGAGCCAGTTTGAAGGGCTGTGAATTTACATATGGGAAGTTGTGGGCTGTTCCATGAGATACAATTGATAAGAACCTATAGGGTATGTCTTCACTACAAACTTAGGCCAATTACTTTGCAGTCGATTTTTCAAAGCAGACTGTATAAGGTCGATGTTGTGCGTCCCCACAAAACACAGCAAGTTGGCAGCGTTCATCCACAGTACTGTGGAAAACGACGACATAGGGAGTGATACACTGTGGGTAGCTATCCCACAGTTCCCGGAGTCCCCAGCAGGCACCATTTGGAATGGTGCACTGTGGGTAGCTTTCTCCGTTCCCTAACCCGCCACCCTGCCCCTCCCACCGTGAAAGCAACTGCAAATGTTCCTGGAGCTTTTCCTGTCTGCAAAGTTCTGAAAGTTCCCGGGGCTTTTCCTGCAAATGTCTGCAAAGTTCCAAAAGTTCCTGTCTGCAAATGTTCCCGGGGCTTTTCCTGTCTACTTGGCCAGAGCAGCGAGTTGAGTGCTGTCCAGAGTGGTCACAGTGGAGCATTGTGAGAGCTGCCCAGAGCGGTCACAATGGAGCACTGTGGGACAGCTCCCAGAGGCCAATAAAGTCTACATGCGTCCTCACTAAGCCACAGTCGACCCAGAGAGGTCGATTTCAGCACTACTCCTCTCGTCAGGGAGGAGTACAGAAATAGATTTTAAGGGCCCTTTAATTTGACAGAAATGGCGGCTGTGTGAGGACGAGTGCATGTTTATGTCGACTTAATGTCGCCAAAGTCAACTTTAAGTCGTAGTGAAGACCAGGCCATAGGCAGTTTACTAAGGCAGCTTAGAATTTCTGGCTTGCCCTGTAGCAGAGGCTTTAGTTATCCAGAAAAAATAACTATCAATTAGAACTAATTAGTTAGGGTCATTTCTTACTTAAATGATGCCAATTTATGTGACTTCTTGGACTTGATACATTCATAATTAACTAACTAAAAATGAAGTACAGATGGGAAAGCCTATTCTGATTCACTGCTTCATGAACTGGTTTTAATTAAAGGGTTCAGTACTCAGTTTCAATAATCCTTGGGCCTAACCCTGCTCCCAGTTACGTCACTGAAAATCTGGAATAACTCCAGTGTAGTCACTGAAATTAGTCTAACTTTATGTATCTAGACAGGAGCAAAATTGGCCCCTTAGACTAAAGCGTCTCTTCGGAGTGAATGCCTTGTGGTAATGGATCCCTTGATTTCAAGTTCCCCCTGGACAAAGCATCACTTGGCTTTAGTGGTACTCCTGTGAATCAGTTATATTGGGCTTGGCCTGCTGTCATTGAAGTCCATGAGAAACCTACCATGGACTTCACTGGAGCAAGACTAAGCCCTAAATTTGTTTAGAAACTGGCCCATATACAAAGAGGCTTTCAATGTGGCAAGCAATGATAGAGAATTATGGTTTCAAACATTGTTAAGCATCTCTGAGTAGGTAGCTAAGCGGAGGTAACACTTCAGAGGCTGGTAAGTTTCTCAAATTCTAGGAACCACCTAATTATAGGTAGGGAAGGTGGGTTTTCCATTCTGGTGTGACTGGCCTGGACTACAGGGAAAAAGAGTTGAAGTGGCTTGGAGCATGTTCATGTGATGGAGTGAACAGATCTCACACTGGCAACTGGAAGGTTAATGAGAGCCTGTGGGTCCAGATGGCCCTGCCCTGCCAGAGGTTACAGACATGGAGACGGAAGTTAAAAGGAGACCTAGTCCAGTGCAGGGAATCCCGAAAGGAAAGTGGAGCACTGCTTCTCCTGATGTGAGTGAAGCTGGGCGGTAGCCCAGAGCCAGAGCCAGAGCCAGCTTGTCGGTCAGACGAGTCTCCTGCTAGAAGGGACAACCAGACCCTGGGGGACTGGCTGAAATATGGACTATATAGAGACAGAAGGGCAAGGTCCCACTGAAGGTTGAGCAGACAACCATGTGAGTTGTGGTGTTCTGTTCCTGTTTTTATTTTGACCATTGCACCCTTGAAGGGTTAGGACTGAAAGTGTCTCTTGACTGATGGCTCAAGCACTGTACCTCTGACTTTGCAAGAGATTACCTGCCAGTAGAAACAAGCTGCTGAGTGACTGATGCCTGGATGGGCCAGAGGGGGCACTACAGAGGCATTCACAGGCCATCTTTGCTATATGGCAGAGAGAGTTCGGTGGGATCACAGTATGTTGGAACAACACAGCTTTTCTCCAAAAGAGTTTAAGAATGGGGTGATGCTATTGCCTACAGTGCAAAATCATCAGGGCAACAATCCCCTCCTTCTTCTGCATGAATTCATAACTACATGCATAGGGTTTCCAAATAATCAACAACTGCAAATCCAGAACTGAGCAGGCTCTCAGGGAGTAGTCCAAGGTTTATAGCCTGGAGTAATGAGATTAAATTACAGCCATTAGTTTGGTTTCGATGGGAACAGAGTTATGGCCCAAGAGGAATATGGATTGTCCTAAGTTCCCTTCTTAGCTAAAAAAAAAATGGAGCTAAGGCTAGGGTAGGTGATAAAATAGAAGCTTCTATATAAAGATACAGGCAGGATGGTTTTGTGCGTCAAGCACTAGACCAGTGGTTCTCAAACGTTTTTACGGGTGTTCCCTTTCATGTAGCAAACCTCTATGTGCGACCCCCCCATATATTAAACACTTTTTTAGATATTTAACACCATTATAAATGCTGGAGGCAAAGCAGGGTTTGTGGTGGAGGCTGACAGCTCGTAACCCCCTATGTAATAACCTCATGACCTCCTGAGGGGTCCCGACCCCCACTTTGAAAACCACTGCACTAGACAAATTCAAGAAATCTCTGTTCTGTTCAGATCTGTGCTTCACTGAATGACCTTGGGTGAGTCCCTTGATGCCTCAATTTCTCAAAAGTACTGGTTTAATGCTCATTCCCATTCCTCAGTGACAAGGATGTTGGGGGCACATTATTCATTTTTTGTGAGCTCCTCAGATCTTATAGTAATGAGTGCCATAGAAAAGCCTAAGATGACATTTAAAAATGTACCCTTACAATTCCTCACGCAGATAAGTTATTCAGCTGCTTTCAGCCATACTCTTTAAAAGGAAGCAATGGACTATCTGGAACTATACAAACATAAGTTACATAATCCAGAGCTGCTCCAACCACTGTGTGGTGCTTTGCCCCTGCTGCTGGTGGCTGGGCCACATAAAGGAGCCTGATACAGAGCTGGGTGTCCTATCTCAACTAGCAGAGGGGTGTGCATATAAGATGCAGAGGTCCAGGGTTTCATCTCTGATACCAATGACCAAGTCAGAGGCATAGTGCTAATCTGGTAACAGGTTGGAGCCACTGTCTATTCTTATTAGAACAGGATGTACAGATGGAACTGTTGTGCTTTCCTCAGAGGCAGATTGTGTGGGTTCCATGTTCTATCCCATTGTTAGGACAATCAATGGTATATTTAAAATATCTCTCTACCAATTCCTTCAAGTGTCTGGCACACTGCTTCCATCCCCAATGACAGCTTATAGCACAGCACCTCACTGCTGCCAGGAGTTTTTGAATGCACGTACACTTAGTCTCTAAGAGATCCATGCACAACTTCTTCAGGATTTTTGTCTTTGCTTGGCCGGAGTAATCCTGTGCGTACACTTGGAATCACACATTAGATTGCTGGGTGACCTGAAGGTCCCCTGAATTCACAGGCAAAGATAGGGAAGGGGATGGTGTACTGACTTATCTAGCAACATACTTGCAGAGAAATGTGGTGACCCCAGGTTCTTTACCAAGAGTATTAGGACAACATTAAGTAAAACAAAAAATTTGGACTGAAGGTTAAGAAATTTCTTGACAACATTAATTATACATTATTAGCGGCCAAGGGAAATGCAGACTCTCCTTTGCTTGGGTCGTGTACAATTATATTAGTCTCAGGCACTGGAGAATGCACTCTAGGGCTGTAGTTCTCAACCTATTTACCATTGTAGGCCGCATCCAGTATTAACTCTGTGGCCCTGAGGATGTCACATGGCCACAACTCTGTCCTGATTGGGCCCCACGTTGAGAACCACTGTTCTAGGGAGTAATCTTACCCATCATCTACGATGATCAACATAAAATGAGCAAATAGGGCTTTGCCTTTTCTAATTTTGATTAACTTGGTATAACTTGCTGCTTCTCCCTTTATTTTCTCATGTCCAGATAATGCCCTGGCTTTGAGCATTCCACACCTTGTCTCAATGGTCCCTTATATACAGTTAAGGTTTGTATGTGGCTATAAGGCCCAAACCCATGATGGACATTCTCTTATGAGGACAAGAGACTCGGCCCATGTGACATAATGGAGATATTTATGTACCACTTGAACATTGCAAACTTGGTTTAAATAATGGGTCTGATTCACCACTGTTACTCCAGTTTCATGCCATTTGCACCATTAAATTATTGGAGTAACGCATAAATGAACCAAGTCCAGTCACAAATACGATCAATAACTAATTGTGTCTGTAAAGAGAGTCTCTTGGAGGGGGGGAAAAGAGAACGGCATTAGCATAAATATAGCATTATTGTCTGTCACCCTCAACTCAATGTGTAAGAGAAAAGGTAGGCATCACTGGCACATTTCACATAGCAGCAGAAACACAAACCTCAACAAGTATAGCAAGTGAAAGCAATTTTGGAGTGAGTGTGGCAGAGCAATTCCCTCCACAACAAGTCTATGTAAGCCCAGACTGCTGCTTTTTACACAAATGGTTATAAACAAAAGCTAAAATTTTGTCAAAGCAATAGTGTAAACTCAACATATTGGCCCCTTGGTGTCATTTGAAGAAAATTAATGCAGGGGGCCAAAGAGACAGCGTTTGCAATTTGTGATGCTCAGGAGACCTGCCGGAGATTTTGTTCCTAGTGTAGCAAAAATAAAATGCTCTTGGCAAGTCGTAAGGGAGAAATAATGACATGTGCACAAGTAAGATTAATCAGTAACGCCAGAGTCTATCTCGTGAGTCATCTTTGACATCATAAAACCTGAAATAGACAAGGTTGTTGCATGTCAAATTTGTGCTACCACAGGAAAAGGAGAAGTTCTGCCTTCCTCCACCTCTGTGCAAAGCACACAGCAGTCTGCCAGTGTCAGAAAGATAGGGGGTGTATATAGGGGTGAAGGGAGTGCTCCTTTATTTTTCTTTTATCAAGAAGTTCAAGAGTGAAATCCTGGCCCCACCAAAATCGAAGATGGAATCCCTACTGACTTTAATGGGGTCGCTATTTCACCGTCGCTGTGCACACGCCCTGTTGTGGAAGGGCCAAATACTGAGATTCACTTAGTCCTTACTGGGGCAAGCTCACGAACCATATAGTAGAAGTCAAAATAAATAAAGCGAAGGACCTTTTGATTTTGCCTGACATCTGAGACGAATTGCTCTGTACTTCAGATGATGAAACGCCTTAAATCACACAGATGGACTGAAACAGACCTGAAGACTGGGTTGTCTCCTGGAGGTCTATATGAGGAGGGCTTTGAGTATGTGCACAGTTTCTGCCC
Organism: Dermatemys mawii; assembly: GCA_007922305.1. Classification (NCBI taxonomy): domain Eukaryota; kingdom Metazoa; phylum Chordata; order Testudines; family Dermatemydidae; genus Dermatemys; species Dermatemys mawii. Next base: position 44,076,409 of record ML677335.1, on the reverse strand, counting down.
TTCCATGCAGAAGGAAGGAATCACATAGGGGCTTTGCAGGAGCTGCATGTGGAAAAGGCTCTATGAATCTGCGCACCATTCCCTACTTTGCTCCCAGTCTTTCAAGCAGAGGCACTCCCAAGCTGGCAATGTTGATGTGAGGGGAATGATGCATCACTTTCCTTCTTAGTCCCTCCCAGCAAGGAGCCAACTGGCCCCATGATAGCTCAGAAAAGAGACACATCTTTAGGGGAGATGACACAACCTTCTCTCTTTTTTTTTTTTTTTAAATCACCCTCAACACACTTTGGAGTATGTGGAAGATTTTCCCCTTACACAGCCTCCGTCCTCCCCAACGGAAAAACGTGGGGGTAGAAGCAGAAGGAGAAAAGGGGGAAGCTAATCAAAATGCAATGCGTTTTGAAAACCCATAGAAATAAACCCACTGCAATTCAAAATGGAACAAAACAGATGTTTTCTGCTGGGTTTTATTTTTTTCTCTCCCCAGTTTCAGGTTTTTCCACTGGAAAAAAATTAGTTGAAATCAAGCTGTCTTTGTGAAACTTTTTTTTTTTTTTGACAAAAATGCATTTTCAACAGAAATATTTTCTGTTTGAAAAATCTCAACCCGCTGCAGTTGTTAGTCCGGGGCTGATCCCCTGGAGCCTAACCAGGGCAGTCAGGCGGCTAACCCAGTTTTAGCTTCACTTTGTTTCCATCCCGCACTAGATATAATGCATCACCTCCTTCTCCAGCATCTCACATCCTTCTGTGTATTCCTCCCAGAAGAAAATACCCATCCTCTCCCCTTCTACCACTGCTGGGATCTGCTGTTTGCAGTTACTTCAGTTAGTTATAAAATGCCTTCACTCCACTGAGTATTTTTACAACTTCACTCTGGGGGGGGGGGGTGCAGTATGGCTGTTTCTCTCTTTCTGTACCTATTATCCTGTTTGGAATTATTATTTTTTTTGAAGGGAGGGCAGAAACAAGGACTTTTCCATCCACAGTCCAGTCCCTGCTTTCAGAGAGCACAGGGGCCACTCTCCCCCAGGACCCTCTGGGGCACAAGGCCCACCTAAGTCAGGGAAGAGGAAACAGGGTTTAAGGAATGTAACAATTTATAAACTTCCCCCCAATGTAACTTGGAACTATTGAGTCTTAGGGATAAGACAACCCTACTCAGAGCTTCTTTGGTGGAGATGTGGTTCTGCACTGCCTCCTGTACAGGCCTGAGCCTTCAAGGCACCCTCTGGTCTTTAGCATTTGGGTAACAACTGCCATTTTGCACAGTAGGGCTTGAACCACGGGCCTCCATAGTGAGAAAAGCAAGCATCACTACAGCTTAAGCTGAAAAGCCTGGTTCGTAGCTAAAACCTGTATCTGACTTGGGGCCTCACACACTGACCAGTAGGTTACGCTAACATAGCATTGTGAAAGGTGCTAGGGCAGCACAGTGGTTTTGGTCTTCCAAACCAGATGCAGCAATGGTGTTAAAGCCCAGCTCATCGCCTAGGTCAGTGGTTCTTAGACTTTTGTACTGGTGACCCCTTTCACATACCAAGTCTCTGAGTGCATCCCTTCTTGTACATTAAAAGCACTTTTTAAATATATATATTTAACACAATTATAAATGCTGGATGCAAAGCAGGGTTTAGGGTCGAGGCTGACAGCTCGCGACTCCCTCCACCTCCCATAATAACCTCGCGAATCCCTGAGGGGTCCCGACCCCCAGTTTGAGAACCCGTGGCCTCAGTCATCCTGGTGGGGGAGTGGCATTATATGCTTTATTTCAGATAGAGTCAAATAAAGTAAAAATCTTAAATGAATGAAACTGTAGCACAGAATCTCTACGGATAGAAATTCCATACTTGAATAATAATATAGCAGTAGGAATACACTACTGACCACAATGGTGATGGTAACTGTGAAATGTTCAGGGAGATTAGAAGCTATAAAAATAGAAAGCTCAGTAATAATGGAGGATTTCATCTGTTCTCATACTGACTTGGAACATATCACCTCAGGATGGGAAGCAGAGATAAAGTTTCTAGACACCATTAATGACAGCTGCTTGGAGAATCTAATCCTGGAACCCACAAGGGGAGAGGCAATTCTTGATTTAGTCCTAAGAGAGCACAGATTCTAGTCCAAGAGGTGAATATAGGTGAACTGGTTAGTAATAGCAACCATAATATAATTAAAATTAAACTTTTTTGGGGGGCACCATAGAAGCCTCCCACAGCAGCATTTAATTTTAGAAAGGGGAACTACACAAAAATGGAAGATAGAAAGAAATGACAAGGTACAGTGACAAAAGTGCATGCAAGCTGCATGGAAATGTTTAAAAGAAATGTCATAATAGAGGCACACATTAAATGTATGCCCTCAAATTAAAAAAAAAAGAGCCAGAAACAAGTGCCATCATGACTAAACAACAAAGTAAAAAAGGGGTTGGAGGCAAAAAGGCATCTTTTAAAAACACCTGGAAATCCTATGAAGGAAAATAGAAAAGAATATAAACTTTGGCAAGTCAAAATATAATTAGGCAGGCCAAAAAAGAATACAAAGAATAACTAGCAAAAGACACAAACTAACAGCAATATTTTTTTCTGTACAGCAGAACCCAGTTTATCCAACTCTCCCTGAACCATCTCTCCACTTTTACCAAACAACCAGGACTCCAGGGCTGGAAGCGGGAGATCTCTCTTGTGGCCACTAGATGGCACTACAGCATCACATTTTCCCATTCTCCAGTTTATCTTGAGTTTTGAAGATTTGATCTGGCCCCATTCCTGATTAGACTGGAGAAGTGGGGTTTTACTGTACAAAGGAAATTGCTAAACAATCAGTGGGGCCAGCGGATGACTGAGGTGCTAAAGGAGCACTTGAGGAATATAAGGCCATAGCTGAGAAACTAAATGAATTCTTTGCATCTTTCTTCACTGCAGAGGATGTGAGGAAGGTTCCCACAACCGAACCATTCTTTTTAGGTGACAGATCTGAGGAACTGTTCTGGATTGAGGAGGTGTCAATAGAGCAGAACAAACTGATAAGTTAAACAGTAATAAGTCTTCAGGACCAGATTGTATTTACCCAAGAGTTCTGAAGGAACTCAAATATGAAATTGTGGAACTACTAACTGTGGTATGTCCTTTAAATGAGCTTTGTTACTGAAGGACAGCTAATGTGATGCCAGTTTTTAAATGTTCCAAAGGTGATCCTGGCAATTGCAGGTTGGTAAACCTAACTTCAGTACTAGGCAAACTGCTTGAAACTATAATAAAGAACAGAATTATCAGACACATAGATAAACATGATTTGTGGGTAGAGTCAACCTGGCTTTTGTAAAGGGAAATCATGCCTCACCAATCTATTAACATTGTTTGAGGGGGTCAACAAACATGTAGACAAGGGTGATCCAGTGTTATAAAGGCCAAGACTATTTGGGGGTTGTAGTGAGCCCGAGTGGTCTCCCTCCGAGTGGGAGTGCGAGGGAGATGGAGGCGTCCCTTGGAGGGTGGAGCCAAGACCGCCCTGCCCCCCTCGCCGGAAGTACAGGGGCAGGACCGGCACTATAAAAGGCCAGCTCTGCAGCCCAGAATGGGGAGAAGCAGGGGAGGAGAAGGATGCTCCGCTGCTTCTTGGAGAAGCCTCAAGTCCGAACTGCGCTCCAGCCCCTGATGCTGACGATGACTGGCCGGGAGTAGCTGCTGCTGTGTACCTAGAGGAACCAGAAGCCGACTGGACAGCAGAGGTACCCACCCACTGAGACCGTCGATCCTTACCCAGAGCAGGGGAGCATCGACCCCAAAGCTGAGCTCGCTTGCTGCTCCCCAGAGACTGGGTTTGCTCACGGCCTGTGCCACGCCCACGCTATAACCAGCCCCCCAAGACTGTTTGCTGCTGGCTGCCTGCGGCCCTGAAGCCCAAGCCCCAGCTTGTAAAGACTGTTTGTTAAAGATTGTATTGCTTGCTGGCTGCCTGGGCCATGCCCAGGCTATAGCCAGCCCTCCAAGACTGTTTGCTGCGGGCTGCCTGTGCCCTGAAGCCCAGGCCCCAGGTGGTAACGACTGTGTTGTTTGCTGGCTGCCTGTGCCACGCCCCGGCTATAGCCAGCCTCCATAGACTGTTTGTTTGCTGGCTGCCTGTGCCCTGAAGCCCAAGCCCAAGCCTGTGAGACTGATTGTGTGTTGGCTGCCTAAGCCCTGTCCAGGCTACCGCCAGCCCCCTTTGAGCAACAGTGCCACTTGCAGGTTGCTAGATGGAGCCTGAGCCCGGCCAGTTTGGACAGGCCTGAGGGGTCTCCCTCTGAGTGGGAGTGCGAGGGAGCCTACACGGGTTCAAAAAAGAAGAAGATAAGTTCATCAATGACTATTAGCCTAGATGGTCAGGGATGCAACCCCATTCTCTGTGTGTCCTTAGCCTCTGACTGCCAGAAGCTGAGTCTGGATGACAGAAGATGGATCACTCAGTGATTGCCCTGTTCTGTTCACTTCCTCTAAAGCCACCTGGCCTGGCTGCTGTCCGTAGACAGGATCCCGAACCAGATGGACCATTGGTCTGATCCAGTAATGGCTGTTCTTATGGATGATTTAACAGTGGAGCAAGGAGGCTGGTGTTTGCGGCTGCAGTCAGTGTGTGTGTGTAAAATGCTGTTCTTCTAAACCAGCGAGGAGCCTGACAGGTGTCATGCTCTCCCAGGGCTAAGAGCAATAATCCTTCCTGCCAGGTCCAATTTTCATCTCCCCAGCCCCGATAATCTAAGCAGTGCACCTGGCACCCCAATGCGTAGTAGGAAACGAATCAACAGACAGAATGTGACCAAGCATGAGGGAGAATGACATAGAATGGAAAAGCCTGTATTGTCCTAAACCACGTAGTAATCGTCAAATGCATCTGCCCTGTATCTACGGCTGATGTCTGATAAATAAATAGATACACACATACTCCAAGGCACACATAGGGAAAATGGATCTATGCAACATCTATCACTAACCAGTAGGTAGCACCCAAGTGCAGATAGAAACCATTGTAGTAGTAGGCTTCAGAAGAGTTCTGAGGGTTAATGTTGTGGGCCAGAATGCCAGGCTGGGTTTGTGGTTGCACAGGGTAGATGGGGCAGCAGTGCCGTGGGGATTTTTTCAAGCACTGATTCCCAAGAAAACACACAGCCACAGAACTATTAAAGGGGGAGTGATAGTAGGGGCTCAGGCATCTTTTAGTGCGAACTAGGATGACCAGATAGCAAGTGTGAAAAATCAGGACAGGAGGTGGTGGGTAATAGGTGCCTACATAAGAAAAAGGCCCAAGAATCAGGACTGGCCCTATAAAATCAGAACATCTGGTCCCCCTAGTAAAAACTTATGAGTTCCCACAAGAGATAGTTATGGGCAACTTTAAATAGTAGGTTTTCTGCCCCCCATCCCACCCGTATTCCTAGCAGAAGATTAGGTTAAGCACTCTCAACCTTAATATTTGAATTGGTAATGTAAGGGTTAAAGTCATTACAAGAATGTTGTAATTCTCCTTCCAAACAACATTACACACTTGCAAATTCAGATTCAAGGTTACACTTAAGACATCCCAACGTGCCGAGGGATGGAAATGCACAATTGTGATACGTAACAGGGGAAAGGGGAGAAAGCTCCCTTTGATAGACACCGAGCAAGTCAGGTAGCTGTAAAATCCCTCTTGGTGTCTGTTCTCTGCTTGCTTTACTCTTGGTGTTCATCAAAGGGAGCTACTCCTTTCACCCCTTCATGTATCACAACTTTTAAAGTACCCAAGCCACCTTAACTCTGCCTGCCAGTGACACCATGAAGAAAACTAACATGTCTTTAAAAATTAAAATTAATGTTCTGTAATCTGGGCCCACAAGCACTGCAATGCCTATCACAAGGATCTATGCTGTGAATGAACCTACTGGCAGAACCCTAACACCCCCTCATCCACCTCTTCTGCTGGGCCATGTTGAGAGTTACCACCATAGTCCTCTCCTTTAGGGGAACGAGGCACTGTCCTTAAAGACGTATTATCTGCTTATTGGGCCCCAGTGCAGGGAAAGTGCCATGGTACCAAAGTGTTTGCCATCTGCATCTGTACAAGTGAGGTTTAGAAGTTGTTCCTCTTCCTCACTCCCTTTTCCACACAGCTGTCTGTTGTCTCATAGCACAGACATCCTCAGTGGTCATAACACTTGGAAACCAGTCACTCTTCCCAGGAACAATTACACTTACCCAGCCTCTTTCCATGTTTGCTAACTGATCTCTCCTGCTGTCCTGAGTCAGGCTCCTTCGTACCATTCAGACTCCCCTAGTTGTCAGCACCATCACCTCTGTCACTCTCAGTGCCCCATCTCTATTGCTTTCCAATTTGTGCTCAGGATTCTGTGACCTGGGGACCTTTTTGTCAGTTACGTTTCACAAGGACCCCACTTCGCACACACACCCTGTCTGAGGACCCTGTCTGCCCGAGATTCCTCCCTACATCTCTTCTGAATTAAATAACAGACTGATTTATCTTTCTCCTAATTGCATTGGATTAGTTGTCAGCTCCCTTCTCCTTTGATTTAATTTTGTCTTGCCATTTCTTCTCCACAGCAGAGACTTGAAGCAAAGCTGCCTGACAATGATTTATTGAGCCCTGGCAGTGGCTTAACAGGCACTCCTTTCAATCCTCATCCTGCCATATTTCTTGCTGCATCCTGGGGAGGTCTGAGCAGAGATCAGGAGGAGAGCTGTGGGGAATCCATTTGGTTTCACCTTCTTATACAAATCAGGGTTGTTAGGAGGCTTGCTAAAATGGACAGACCTTGCTGGAGAATCTAGGACTCTGAAATAAAACTCGGAACTGGCAACAATCAAAGTCAGAGCAGGGTCCAAGCTGGCAAGTTCTGATCAGCATCCAGATCTGGGTTTCTCTCAAAATTCAGCAGTGTTTAGGTCTGGTCACGATTTAGCTTTGGCCCTCTACAGAGAAAAAAAAGGGGGCCAGTCATAATGCATTCATTAGGTATCTGGCTCCATCCAAACTCCAAAAGTTCTTCGGATTCAGATTTCTGATCCAGCTTTACTTCTTACTATGTGAGTTTGCAGTACAGTCTTGCCCAGTTTTAACATAACTCCCAGATTTCACATTGGCTTTTCACTGAATTTTGTTTTAAGTTTTGGGTTCATTTGAATTAAAAAGGTTTATCCAGCCCCTGTGATGTTAGAGTTGATCACTGCATATTTTTCATAAGGCACACCCTGCTGTAGAGAGGTCTCTTTCCTTTGGTCAGTTTCTGCTTATATAAAATGCCACATTGTGCCATAGAGAGAAATAACTATGGACCAGATTGTTTTCCTGGGATTTGCCTATGGGCTTGTCTTCACTAGAGCTGGGAGAGATCGATCTTATGGTGATCGATTTATCGCGTCTAGTCAAGACGCAATAAATCGATTGCCAGCGGCACCCCCATCGACTCCATAACTCCAGCTCGCCAAAAGGCACAAGCTGGAGTCGATGGGGGAGCGCGCCGCTGCCCGCCGCTGCCGTGAGGATGGCAGGTAAGTCGGCTGTAGATTCGCCGATTTCAGCTACGTTATTAACGTAACTGAAATTGCGTATCTACAGCCGATCCCGTGCGTTAGTGAAGACCAGCCCTTGGTGTAGTGACTTCTCCAGTGCAGTGGCTCAGCATGGATCCAACTCTGGACCTTCAGCACAGTCCTCTTCCTCCTGAATGAAAGGGCAATTCCTTTAGCTGTGAGTTGAGTAGCAGGGTCTACAGTTGCCGTGAACAGGTATAGAGGGAAACAGGATCACATGCACTAGGGTAGAGGAGTACATATCCTCTCTGATCAACCAGCCACTGACACACAGCCCTACATTAATTACTACTGTATAATTTCACCTTGCCACGGATCATGAGTTGGGATAGAACCCAGGACCTCTACCATCATCACTACTCACGTTTTTTCCCATGTGAACGTAGATAGCAGAATAATTCCAATAGCAGCCAGCAGTAAGAGGCTTTTATCCACTATGGTGAGCAATGACTAGAAGTGTGTGTGTGTGTGGAAATAACACACTCACCCTGTATAGGGATGTTCATCCCAAGCATCAGGAGTTCAGATTCCAATATGGGCCTCCTCTTTCTCTCAGTACCCACCTCGGGTCATCAGCAGGGATTGAACCTATGTCAGTAGGCAGATCTGGACAAACAGTTTTCCAAAGAACACTTTTCTGTCGAAAAATGCAGCTGCCCTACAATTGCAATGTTTTGTGGGTTTGTGCACATTTCAACACAGTTTACAGCAGGCAAAAGTCAGTGTTTGGTTGCAACGATGTCAAAACATTTTGAGAGACAAGGTGGGTGAGATAATGTCTTTTATTGGCCCAACATGTTGGTGAGAGAGAGACAAGCTGTTGAGCTACACAGAGCTCTTCTTCAGGTCTGGGGCCCTCTGACTATGTTTCCCAGACCCGGAGAAGAGCTCTGTGTATCTTGAGAACATGTGTCTCTCTCCCCAATAGAAGGTGATCCAATAAAAGAGATTACCTCACCCGTCTTGTCTCTCTAGTAACCTGGGGCTGGCACGGCTATGACACCACTGCATAAACTGCTTTGAGTCACTTTGTTTAGACTTAGTGCTAGCTATATTAGATTTCATAGTCTAAACAAAATGAAGCATTTTGACAGTGCCAAATTGAAATGTTTTGGAACTTTCAGCTCATGGGAATTTTTCAGCTTTATGGTTCCAATTTGGATTGACTTTTTTTCCTCCAGAATTTCTGTTCTGGGGGAAATTCTAACATCCCAGTTCCTAAGCAGTCAGCATAGGCTTGGAATGGGGAGCTAACAGTGTGACTGGCATTAAGTAGTAGGCTCTATAGGGGCTGGAACCAGCCACTAGATGGCAGTGATCTCATGCAGTAGGTCAGTGTGTTACAGATGGAGAAGATTCTCTGGGGATGACCCACTGTATTAACCCCATAGCGTACCCCAGGGAAGTGCTCCTCTGAGAAAGGAATTGTTATCCCTGTTTACAGGTGGGGAACTGAATTACAGAGACTAAGTGATTTGACCAAGGCTAACCAGGACATCACTGGTCCTGGAGCTGGAAACTGAACTCCTCTCTCCTGCATTCCAGGACCATCCTGTCTCTCTTATAATCCACCCTCATTTTCATTTCAGTTCCTCATGGGCTTGTTTCCTGAGAAAACAGAACAGGCACCTCTCCACCTTGATTTAATCCCTAGGAATTATTGCAGGGAGCAAGTTGGTGTCTTAGTGTGTGTCCATCAAGAATCCCGACTCCATTGGGTGCACCCCGAACCAGCCTCTCTAAATGCAGAGTCAGTTTCAGTTGTTTCCTCCACAGAGGGTCTGTGAAACAAAAGTTACAGGTAGGGGGGAGAGGGGAGTGACCTCTTGAAAGGGGGAGTGATTTATCTTGAAAATTTCCCCCCAAAACTTGAAATTGTCAAAATTTTCCACTTGGAAAGTTTTCAGCTCTAGTACAAGAGCCCCTAAGGGATTTGGGTGCAGCTTCATTAGAAATAGGAGATAGTGGCCACCACTTTCAGACGTGGGAGCCTAAAATTAGCCACCTGAAGTTAGGTTTGTGGAAAGGGCCTAGTTTAGGTATCCAAATTTGGAAATTTTTGGCCCTGAAATTTTTCACTTCAGAGTCCAGATGAGCCTCCTATGCTGGTCAGGTTCATTTGTCTGAGGTATTTCTCTGGCCTCCATCACCATAGTGCCTGAGCAAATCACACTATCCCTGAGGTGCCGTTATCCAGTTTTACACATGGGGAAACTGAGGCACAAAGTGGCTAAGTGACTTACTCTAGGTCACACAGGGAGACTGTAGCAAAGTACAGGATTGAATTTGGGCCATGTGAGTCCCAGGCTTAACTTCTGGGCCTTTGTCTAATTTAGGGGCTGGGGAGTCCGGGGCCTGCTGAGCACAGATTCAGAAGCAGCAGGGTCAGATCACATAATTAAGTCAAAGAAGCTCCCTCTAGTGCACAGAAAGGTGACGCTGCACCCCTTAGGTCTGGAAAGCCTGATGTCTCCAGGGTAGCTAGCCAGCTCTTCTGAAGTGCATTGGGTTACGGCTGGTCCCTATACAAAGGGTGTAAACTGAGGATAGCTCCTGTGTGCCCTCCCACCTCTTGCAGTCTTGCATAAAGGTCAGGCACAATGTGGCTCTAGATAAATAGGTGAACTGGAAGAATGAAGCCATGGGACTGGGAGTCATGGACACACAGGCGGCAGGCTGAGTTATACACCTGCCAACTCACATAGAAATTGAGGGGCTAGTGGAAACATATGAACCGCCTTAGCCACTATGTTGTATGCAGTCTAGTTGTAGCTGTGTTGGTCACAGGATATCAGCGAGACAAGATGGGGGAGATGATATTTTTTATTGGACCAACTTCTGTTGGCGGGAGAGACAAGCTTTCAAGCTACACAGAGCTCTTCTCCAGGTCTGGGAAAGGAACTCTCAGTGTTGCAGCAAAATGTAAGGTGGACACTGGATTTATGGCTTATTACAACATTCTGTAACATGAATCCCCCATTTCTGTCCTATGACCGCAAAGGTGTTAACAGGCCACTCCACCTTCAGTGGCACATATTGTAAGGGACCTACTACCTATGCTAAACAATCTGTTCCACCACTTTACCCACCTTGTCTCGTGGCCACTAGGTGGCATCCTCTAACTGTTTTTATATCAGAGCTTGTTAATTTCTTAATTACCTTTCAATTGCTTGGCAGTGGTAAATAGAGTTCCCAATTTTGGTTGGACGTATTCCTGGAGATTTAATCACATGACATAATCTTTAATTAAAGATTAATATTTAATTCCTGGAGACTCCAGGCCAATCCTGGAGGGTTGGCAACCTTAAAACCTTGTCTGACTTCAGTAAATTAGTATCTAGTATTAGTATCTATCTGTTGTAGGCAGATGTCCATCACCACAGCATGCAGATATCTATCTACCTCGTCAGAGCATTGTAGGCATTAATTTTCTTATATCTGTAAAACATTTTGAGTTCTTTATTTGGCAGGTGCTACATCATGGTGAGGGGGATATTATTAATTAATTATTATTATATTATATCTGCAAATGTTACAGCTCCAGACTCATTTCCCTGCTGTTTCTTGTTCTACTTTTAATCAAGGGCGCTGTGAGTTTTCACGTCCATCCTTTGCTTTTTTAATCCCCATCAAAGGGACATGTGTAATGCAAAGCAAGGGAGCGGTGATAGAAAGCCCTCCTGTAAACTGTTTGCTGAGGACAGTGATAGTTTCTGGAGCTGAGTGGCTGTATCTCAGGCACATGACACAACTTCCCCCTTTCGCTCAGGGAAACACTGCACATACTGCATCAGCATCCAAAGAGTTAAAGCTGGCAGGAGTCTCTGATTATTTCCTTATCCCCTAAAAGTGTTATCGTGCCGATCTAATGTGTCTTTATGGGTATGAAATCTCCCCCGATTATGGAGCTGAAAGGAACATGAGCGCAGTTTGTTCCAGTTAATAAGCAGCAGGCTTAACGTGAAGTGAGTCAAAGAGAAAGCAAGTGCAAACCAGATGTACGGAGGCTAGAGCTGTAGCTTGACGAGGAAGCGATCAGGGCTCTTTGAGTGGCTTTCTTCTTTTTTCTCAACACCATTTGTATTAAAGAGAGAACGAGCACATCAAATCCATGTTCACAGTGCAAAGGCAGTCAGTGTATGCAGCTGGCTATAAAGATCAGCAGGATTTTGAAGAGCATGTGAGAATAAAAGCTAAGATGATTGTTGAATGGTGTCATTTTAACTCATGACAATAGAGTTCTACAGCAGCCATCCTGGGGTTCCCAGACTGGAATGGGCTGGCCCAGTTTTTTCTTAATCTTACGGTTAGAGATTGAAAAAAGTCAGTGTCTCTGTCTACCTAGGTATATTGCTCTATTCCTGGTTCTTTTAATCCTTACTAAGGTGATGGGCCCCATGAATAGATACGTAGCTTTGGTAGAGCCTGAAGTCTGGCTATAGTATAGCAGGAATTGCAAATCACAGTCACAGAAGGGAAAGGAAAATGCTCTAGCTAGTTATGTAGTTACAATAAAACAGGTAACTGACTTATAATAAGTCATAACAGCACATTCACCAGAAATCAGATGGATTGTGTTGTTACCTTTATCAGGCATTTATCTATCTACTAATATATCTCCAAAGGACTCACGCGTCTGATACCATGATAACTGGATACATATATTAGAAATTGAGTATGATTCTAGAACATGAAAGTTCATGGGAGCAGCCTGGTGCTGAATGTTGCCCATAGCAACTTGTCCATCCTTCTGCCTGGCCCATATTCCCTGTTCCACACCAAGGAGCAGTGGGCAGTCACTTTATCAATCTGAGGAACAGCTGGAGCTTTGCCAGTAGCAAACCAGCCTCTTAACTCCGTGGACAGCTCATTAGTTCAATTTAGCAACAGTTGGTGAGGGGACTGAGATGTGAAGTTGGGATCCACATGCAGATTTCTCTGACATTTATGGCGTGTCAGATCTAGGGTCTTAGCCCAGCCCATGACAGAGACAGACATCAGTCATGCTTGGATCCAGAACTGAGCAAGTCCAAATGCTGGGAGGTGCTGAGAGCTGGGAGTTTGGTTGGAGGCCACCACTAGTAATAACAACAAGCTCTTTCCTAGATATTGGGTCCTTACCAAGAGGTAACCTGAGCTCCAGTTGTGCTGATGGAACCAAAAGGCCTTTGCACAGTCCTACATCACTCCTGCCACCTCCTGAGCATTCACAGCTGCTCTTTGTGACAGCTCTTTACTCATCCCGCTGTGCCCCAGGAAAACCTGGGGAGAGGGGTGCAGGAAAGATAAGAGAAGACTACAGAAACCGAGAGGAGAGCTCAATTAGAGGAGGACCCAGGAAAGAGGAGGTAGAGAGCTCCCTTTCTCTCTCTCTGTGAAGGACCTGGGGAAGGTATGCTAAAGAAGGCCACACAGACAAATCCATCACTGGAAAGGAGCAAGGCACAGAGAGGCAGCCCTGAGGGGTTAAAATTCCAGCAGAGAAAGAAGGAGCTGAAGGACCTAAGGAGAAGCTAGAGACCTGGGAACCAGATGAGAAGCTGAGTTAAGCATAGGTGGGAGGGAAGCAGTACACACGGCTGGGAGGTAGGATGGGGCCCAGGGAAAGAGCAGTGTGTCTGAAGGAGCAGACGTGGCCACTCAGTGCAGTGTCCCTGAGTCAGAATCCAGAGCAGAAGTTGGACCTGGTTTCCCCTAGCAGCCCTGAGGAAGGGGCATACGAGCCCAACGTAAGGAATATTGAGCCCAGGATGGGGCTGGAGACTGAGCCTAAAGAATGGGATGAGGAATAGCTCAAGAGAAGAGATCGCTTGCGTTGCGATGTTTCGTACTTTTGTCACCCCGGAATGGGTCTGGACTAGACAGGACTTAGCTAGAGAGTTGAGTCATGATGGAATCAGCCCATCGCAGGGCCAAAGAGGTGACCAACATGGAGTACTAGAGGGGAAGATCTCTTCAACGCCCCAGCTTTCTTTCTCTCAGTGCTATGGTGGTGAGTGTAACCACTTATAGTCTCTTTCTGAGTCTGACCTCTTGACCCCATTGTATAGTGGTGTAACTGTTGATTTCAGGGGAGTTATACCTGTGTAAGTCAGGAGTCAGCCTGATTCTCTTCTCATTGTCTTTAAACACTGCCACTTTGAGGACCTCATATGTTCTTTGGCTTCCACTCTCCATGGAAGGTGATGCAGTAGATACCTGTTGTGTACCTCATGCTAGCCCAACAGTTGTTTGTGCCAGCGGTTTTTGGTCTCTGTGGGCTTTGCTAGTGTGGAGGCAATATTTTAACACATGGCAGAGATTTATTGCCACAAGCAGGCTCCAAACATTGTTTTATCTTCATGATTTTAGTATGCAGGTGGTATTGGCTTGGGTTTCTTGGTTTAGGTAGGGGAATTTTTCCACCAATTTCTTGGATGAGTTATAGATTGTAGCAGCTTTATGAAAACACTAGTGGCTGAACAGGGCTTCCAGAACAACCTGCTGCGCTATGGAGACAGATTCCATTCCCCAGCACAGGGACACATACTAGGGTTGAGGTGCACACCTCTATGGCTACTATTCCAGCCTGTTGGAATGGCATGAGAGCCATTAGCATCAGATTACAGTCCAGATCAAATCCTGCAAATCCAGGGTAATCTGACTGTTGCCATTTGGCTTGTTTTAGCCAGAACAAAATCCTTATTCAAACAAAACACAGCCATAGCTCACTCAGTGTATAAGGAGCGAGTGCGTTCTAATCACTTAACAAAGGAAACACAAATCTGGCAAGAGAAGCCTCTAGGAATGACATGAAGTTGGAACCATTCAGAATAGCACAGGGCCAGGTTCTGCTGAGGCCACATTCTGCTGAGGCCACACATGGATGCATGGTAAGGGCTTCATTGAAGTCATTGGTAGGACCAGGCTTTAAGAGGGAAGGAGTCAGGAGCTTCCCACCCCCCAGCACAACCTGGATAAGAACCAAGTAGAATTACAGTCCCTTCTCTAGAGAGGAGAAGAGCAATGGCTCCCTCACAGTTCCCTGCGTGGAACATGGTGACCCACAGTGGACAGAGAGGGTCAATAAGTGAGCTGATCAGGCTGTGCTCTGCTGGTAGGCTTCATGCTGCCTCCTGTGAAGGGGTGTGGGGTGGAGGACAGGGGGGTTGGGAAAACAATAAAATTCACACGTCACCAATGTTTTTGGAGGGAAAAAAATCTCAGTTAAAAAATAGGAAGTTTTTGAGGGTTTTTGAAGTTTTGTTCCTGTTTTTTTTCCTCCCCCACCTGCCTTGTTTCTATGTTGATACTGAAAAAGGAGCGGGGGAAATGAAAAGCAAAAAAATATGTTTGTTTTCATTGAGAACTTCCCCGAAACTATATGTGTGTGCATGTGCAATTTTCTTGTTTGTGGGGGGAAAAGCCCTTTTTTGGACAAAAAAGTTTGTGTGAAAAATGTCAGCCAGTTCTAAGTGTGGGAGCTCTCTCGGAATACCAGGGAGGACCTGGGGGCTGGGATACAGCTACACAATGAACTGTCTCTACACATAGAGTATGGCTAATGGACCTGAAATAGCCCTTAGTGATTACAGCAGAGCTAGGGGACGTAGGGCTCCTGGGTTCCTTGTACCTGTGCAGCGTTCTTGACTCATCTACTATCTTGGATAAAACCCCTTACTATGACCTATGCTGACCTACAACGCAGGGGTCAACCCCTGCAAAGCTTAATGAACATCATTTCATACGGGAACTAATTTCAGTTCCAAAACATGGTTACAGATTACACAGAGAGAGAGGGAAAATAATTCTCAAACCCAGAACAACCTGCTGCGCTATGGAGACAGATTCCATTCCCCAACACAGGGACACATACTAGGATTGAGGTGCACACCTCTATGGCTACTATTCCAGCCTGTTGGAATGGCATGAGAGCCATAGTCTGGGGATGACCCACTCCCCCAGGCAGGCACTGGGGATATTGGAATTCTGTAAGTTTCCAGTAGCCCCTTCTTCTGCATTTACTTGCCTTGTATTGCCTAGTCTGCAGCTGCCCATTCTGGCACCAAGAAGGGTCAACATGTGGCAAAATTTACACAGAATAGATCCTTTTTAACACTCATATTAATAATTTGAATGACCCATTTGATGCAGTTGTTTCATTTCCCTTCTGAGTTCTGCCTTTAGAACTCCATGCTGTTTAAGCCCCAAGTTTATTTGCTTTGTTTCAGTCTGTGCTATATAAATCTTCGGGGGTTATTCACCATAACTTCAAACTTCAAGATAACACCAGGGAGATAGGGAAAGAAATACAAACAAGTTGATGCTTACAGCTGGTCAAAAAAAAGGAATTACTGTCCTATAAGAAATGTAATATTTTGACATTTAAATAACACACCCTGGCCATAAGGAAAGACCCCGGTGCATCATGGGAGATGTAGTGTGGTGGGGGAGCAGGCCCCATAGGGGAAAATGTATCATGAGGGACATGAATCTACCACTCCTACGAGATACTGCTGCAGCCCAGTTGGATGCAGAGATTAATGCTGACCCAAGCCAAAATGAAACATTTCCATTTGAAATTTCCTGCTGGAAACATCTGCTGAAATCAATCATTCCCCACAGAAAATGTCAGTTTCAATAATACCCTATTTTCCAACAAGTAAATGTTTCCTTCAGAATATTTTAACTAGCCTCATTAACAATACTCTTTGGTTTAGAAAAGGCCTGGTTCTAAGTCAGTACTGTATAGTTAGACTGCTGTAAAACCAGCATTAGGTCAGATTCATGCTCATGGTGTTTATTTTTTTCCTACAGAGTACAGAGGGGACTACAGCAATTTGAAACGGTTTGAAATAACCATTCCCTCCTATCCAAGGATAAATAAACCAGCACTGATTTTTCTCATTCATCCAAACAGTTAGGAAAAACATTATCCGGTCCGTCATAACATGCCTGCTTTCGGTTGTGATGGGAAGAGAAGTAATGGTAGGGGAGAGGAGAATGGGATGGAGTTAGCACATATAGCGTGTGATGCCTCAGATGCTTGATGTTGCTCTTGTTCCTGGTGCAACAGAAATAAATATTGTAGACAAACCACTGGGGCAAGTGAGCCAGGCCCTTTTTAAGTAAGATTAATTGATGCACTTTGCATTTATTCAGTGAGTCATTATTCACATTCAAAGCCACCATGCTGTTGCAATCTGCCGTTCAAGTTCATGCCACGTTTGGTTCAACAGAAACCTCTGAATCTGCACTAGATCACCAGCTCTTGCAACACATGTGCAAACATCCTCCTAGAAAGAAAAAAAAACCCACAGGGATGTGGGAAATGCCCCGGTATTTCAGTTGCTCAGGAACCTGGATAGCCCGGAAGGTTGCTGTTCAGTCATTCTGTTTTAAGGTAGAGGTTTGGATCCAGCCGGGTCAACATTGACCAAATGTTACCATCTGCCAGCTGTCTGGCGGTCTTAGCCTTCTACCGACTAGACTGGCATCCAAATTAAAAAAACACCCCACCTCTTTGTTGGCACTCCACTCAGAAGTCCTGCACTGAGACTGGACTCATGGTCCTTCCAGATCAAAGGTGATACACAGTGGAGGTGTGGGGAGGCTTACATTCCCATTGGGTGCCATCTGTTTGCTCTTTGTCTCAGGGTTAGATGCTCTGGGTGCAATGAGAGAGTTTGTGGTGCCTGTTCTGGGCTTGTATACCTCTATTATACACACCAGACTACATTAAAAGAGCACAATTAAGATTACAAACTCAAGCACTCAAATGTTATGAAATGCCAGAACTAAGGTTGCCCATTGCTTGTGTGCCTGCATTATAATATAGTATTCAGTGACCTAGTCAGATACTTTTATTTCCACAGAACTCCTGCTCCATTCATTTTCCAGGCTCTGGGGATGGATCAGGCTTGTGTAGTGAAGGAGGCTATTGTCTGTGAGCCCCCTGCCTCATTTATTGCAGAAGTTGGGAGGTGTGCAGTGTGATAGCAGGGAGAGAAAGGATGGTCTTATGTTTAAGGAAAGTGATTCTCCTCTGAAGAACTGGATTTTATCTCTGCCTCTGCCAAAGAGTCTCTATGTGAAGCTCAGCGAGTCACTCAAAGAAACTGTACACGTGTGTGTGTGTGTCACTAATTGTGTGTTCCTCATTTTCTGAGTGTCCAGTGAATATAAATCAGAAGATAGGAATTGTGAAAAAAAAAAAAATGATAGGAGATGCAAAGGGACACAAGGAAAAATCTATGGCTAGCAGGACAATAAAGAATTTTAATGTTATGTTGAACCAAAAGAATTCTGACAATGGTATTGGTCCATTGCTAGATGGAAAAGATAGAATTATTAAAAATAAAAATGCAGAAAAGGCAGAAGTGTTCAATAAATATTTCTGTGCTGTACTTGGGAAAATAAGATGATGTAGGGAAGATGGAAAGAAAGCTACTGTTGTACCAGTTTTTACAAAGGGTAAACTGGATGAGCAGGTAGTTATAGGCCTGATATTAATCCTGGGCAAGATAATGCAGAAGCTGATATGAGACTTGATTAATAAAAATTAAAAGAGGGTGATGTAATTAATGCCAATTAATATGGGCTTATGGAAAATAGATCCTGTCAAACTAATTTGCAATCTGATTTTTAAAAAAAGTTTGGTTGATAAAGATAATTGGGTTGATTGTAGGGATATGTTGGACTAGAATCTGGGTGTGTGGTGCCTGAGGCAGCTGACATTTCTATGTCACCACACAGAACCCACCTAAAGAGCAGCATAGAGATTAGGCACCACAGGAGATCCTGCCCAGAGCAGCCACAGTGACAGCACTCTGTGGCCTCCTGATTGTCTCATGCTTACTATTTAACCCTGGAAGATGCTGCAGGAAGTTGTCTGTGCACTGATGCAGACTTTTGGTTTGCTCTAGCTCAGGCCCTGTCCCCCAGTCTTTGGTCTCTGAACCTGGCCTGCATCTGATTCTGACTTTTGTCTACTGAAAAACTAATTTGGCACTGAAAACTAATTTGAATCCTGTTTGCAGACCACTGCCTCCTGGCAGTGTTTTTCCCAAGAATTGAAATTGGTGGCAGGAGGTGTTTGCATTTACGGGGGTGGGTGGTGAGAGCCAATGAGGGTTGAGGCCGTGAGGATGAAGATGGTCTGTAGGGCACTACAGTAAAAACTGAAAAATATTTCATAATCATTTTATTATAGTTAACTCACGTTTTAAAATCATGACAGAAGTTCAAGTTGGCTACTCAAGCCTACTATGAAGCAAAACATTTACATCCTGCTTGGTTTCTTGTTGTAATTTTGCACAGCTTTTTGGTGTCTTCTTGTATGTCCGTTAATTCTAGTTCTTCATGATCTGCTCATGATCAGGCAGAAGGCAACTTCTTTCAAAACACAAAATTCTATTCAGTGAGGAAAAAGAACACTCAACTGTAGCTGTTGTGACTGGGAGTAGCAAGAGATGGATTCCTACTTCCTTCATCCCAGGAAATATCACACAAAGATTGGGTCAAATCACTAGTGACGATGAAGAAGAAGTTGAAGTTAAATCTTCATTCGTTTGTTGTAAGATATGCCACTCTGTGTTCAACATTCTCTGTTCTGTCCTGATTACATGGCAGCCGCGTTGCTGGTAGTGCCTCACTCCACTCAACTGTAGGTGTTTCATAAGATAGCCACCTGTAAAAGTTATGCAGAGTTTGAATAGATTCCAGAAATTACTATCGTAGATTTGTAAGAATCGTCTGTATACTTTTTCAACTGGCTTAACAAACACATCTTGTCCTCTTCACTTAGGGAGTCAATGTAAGTATCTTCATTAGTCAATTTCTAGACTGATGTCTTTGCTTCTTCCCATACATTTTCAATGGATATATCTGATTGATCCAAGAGTAGCCTCTGTTGCTGGACCAAGATCTACTACTGTTGTAGCAGATGCCTGGATGACATTGTTTAGTGACCCAAGTAGTTTCAATAGTAGACTTATAAGAGAGAGAATGGTGATAGTCTTCTTTGAACTTAGTAAGAAAAGTAGTCCACCAGCCTCACTACTTAGATCTGTCCTATCTTGGTGGATACAAACCAAAGCCAATAGTAACGGTTGCAGTAATTTTAAGACAACAGCCAAGAATCGCTCATGAGAAAGCCAGCAGCTTTTCCCAAATTGGACTCATGTGAACTTCAGTCCCAGTGTATCTTCTATTTGTTTCCAAGACGTTCAGTTCTTTTGGATTCTTGTTTGGAAAAAAAAGAAGACTATAACAAAGTCATTAAGTTTATGGCTTTTTAATGTCTTTTGAAAATTCTGCAGCTCATACTAGTGCTAGCTGGAGTAGATGACCTCAGCAGTGTGTATAGGAGAGATTAGGGTTACACTTTTCTCTGAAAGAGCAACAAAGAGTCCTGTGGCACTTTATAGACTAACGGATGTATTAGTGACAGATGATTTCCTTCGCTGTGCATTGCTTGAACACCAGGGGGCAGACAGTGCTGAACATCAGTTCCAGCGTGCACATGGAGTGGAAGGACAACCCTGTGGCACTCTGCCTTAATCATCTGGAATATGTTCCCTGCCTGGTTCACCTTTATTTGGTCTCATGTGATACTTCCATGGTTGAACTGTGTAACATTTCTGCTACATTTTTAACCGATTATGCTTTTGATTGAGAGGGTAGGTACAGTTTAGGCCCAGCCCTGCCTAACAAGCAATTCCCTTTATTACATTTTGAATATGTTCAGCCATAACTGTGTCAGCCTAGGAATCTCACAGCTGTCATTCTGCTGTGCAGCACGGCCACTTGATACTTTACAGTAACAGCGGGGGACAAAACTCCTAGTATCTTGCTCCGAAAGCCCAGTCCTTGCTATGTAGGCTGAAGGAGAATTTCCAGCAGCTGTTCATAGTTGTGCAGGGCTGATTCCATCAAATAAAGGGCAGTGGCATGCACACACACATATGTGCACACACAGCAAGCAGCTCGTTACAACGTTTCCCAAAGGAGTGTGAAAAAATTTAATAACCCCGGAGGGGAGAAAGGAAATGGCCTTGTTGAAAATATTTTCTGAATGCAAAATGAATTCGCATCTAAGTGAAGGCAGTGACTTTGGATAGTGCCAAAATCCATCTATGCATAAACTTCACTGGCCATGATTTCTTTTGCCTGAGCCTGACTTGATCCTAACCATTTCATTAAGTGGGTGTTTGATGGGGAAAGGGGCCAACAGCCTGAAAATTCCATTTATCTGTGCACGGAAAGGCTTCGATCCTGCAGAGTTCTGAGCTGATGATGCAATGGTGCTCAGAAAGCACCTGGACTCCATGAATGGTGATGGGATCCCCCAGCAAAGCAATCCCCACCCTGCACTTCTGGATTCTTTCAGAGCCAGGAGGAAAGGGAACACTGACTCTCTTCAGCAAGCTCCCCCCCGTTTCCCCTCTGGATAGCAGTTTACTGTGTTTATTCAGATACATTACTGTATTACGAAGGTTCAAAAATGGTTAGTTCTATATTAAAGCAGAGACTTGTGAGATGCACCAAGAGGGGAAAACCAATAAAAGATTCTCTTAGGAAACTTTCCAAGGAAGTAAAACATTTCTGGAAGTAACACTCTCCAAATTGTGCATGCTGCTGGAGTCACACCAGCAATGTGCTCTCACCAGACCTCACCCAAAGCTCATTGTAGTAAATGGGACTCTTTCTATTGTGATGTAATAGCACTTTGGACCAGGCACCAAGTGCTTTGAATTAGGGTGGAGCAGAAAGATTCTGGTAAAATAAGCCACCTCCACCATGCCGCAAAAAACATGATGCAAAACTCTGGTTCAAGCAGCAATTAATCCAGGGAAGGTCTTTGGCCTGTGTTATACAGGAGGTCAGACCAGATCATTGCAGGGTTCCCTTCTGGCCTTGGAATTGAAAAACTGAAACCGAGGATGGGAATCTCTTAGAAGCTGGAGATACACATTTCATGCCTTTCCCTCTGCTGAAGAAGGCTCTGAGTTTCTGCTGCCATGTACTCGTTTTATACCCATGTAATGCCATTGCCTTCAGTATAGTGTTGTCTGCATAAAACGGGTGACGTGCTGCCCCAAGCTGTTGGAATAGCATAAGAGGGCTGTTCCCCAGTTGGGAGAAAGGGGGGTGATTCAGAATTTTGGATCCTATCCGTAGTCCCATTCCCTCTCCAGACAAAGACTCCATTGAAGCGCCCATTCATGGATTCTCTTCTTCCAAGCTCTCTAGGCAGGGCAGACCAACCAACCTCACAGCTAAAGAGTCAAGGAACCACACCCAGTTTGCAGATGACTCTCAGATGGGACCTGCAGCTCCCTTGCTTTAATAGTAGCATGTCCGTTTGCAGGTGGCAAACGCTAGTTGCCTTGAACAGAAATGATGTCACACCCTGCAGCTGTCTGAGCCCTCCCCCCACACAAGTAGTTTTGACTTGGGAGCACACAGTTTGCACAGAGGCTAATAACTCCAACCCTTCAAGCGGCACTTGATGATGAGGGGGGCTGTGATACACTGAACAGGGGGGCCCAGAAAAGCAGAGCACTGGGAGCTTGCACACTCTGGCTGTTCCAGAGTTCAACCTTGTTTGCCCCAGAGGCAGGGGAGCAATAGAACATTTTCTCTTGCTATGTACAAAAGTGAAACGGCAGGCAGGCAGACAGACTTTAATTTCTCCATGTGTTCTGAAAAATAACTATATACATCAAACCTCAAAAGCGAAACTTATGAAAAGCCACCTAAAACTGATGACTGCTCTGGGGAGAGGATAATAAGACCGATACTGTATCGTGTCCGTTCCATTAGCCAGAAGAACAAAATTCTCACCTGCCACATCTGGAATGCCTCACCTGAACTTCTTAAAAGAGCAGCATTGCTATGACCTTCCTGCCTCTTCTGCACAGGGTCTGCTCAGAAATGCACCTGATAGCTTTGCTATCCATCGGTAAGGTTCACCGGTTTAATGTGGAAACTCCTCGCGCCCCCGCCCCGGCCCCACTGTAAATCTGTCCTACTATTGCAGAGGGACTGGCTGGGGGAACTGATTTTGAAGAGGACTGAAAAAATATTTCTGGGGCTGGATGGCTGGGATTGGTGATGGGACTCAGTGGGGACGAATATTTGGGAGGAGGATAATGCAGGTAGATGAGAACCCGACAACTCTTTTGTTAAACATTCCAGCAGCTCTGATGGGATTCTAAAGTCAAACTTTCTAAGCATGTGAGGGTCCCCCTTTCCTACAGCCTAAACCTGTCTGGTATCACACAGGTCAATTCATTACCTGTGATTTTGCAAGTCAAGAACCCCTTTGAGCCTGTCGAACAGCACAGCCACTTTATTGGAGCTAATTAGCTTCCATTAGATGAGTTAGTCTTCATTTTAAGCCCATGAACCTGCCTGTGTTTCACATCTGATGCTGATTATGCTGCTTGAACAGTAATGCAGCCATCTTACAGGTTCCTGGTGATGTAAGAATGCAGGAAATTACTCAGGAAAGCCACTGACACTATCACTTAATGCAAAATCTTTTCCCTGGGCTGGGGAAGAAGCCTGTTGCCATGAACTATCAGGGTGTGCAGCATAGTTAATGGCAATTAAACAATTAGTGGGGAATTTATAAAGTCCTGGTGATCGATTACAAAGGTCTCTAAATGTTGCCAGTTGATTCAGGTTCTTCTGTTATGTCTTGCAGAGTAATCCCCATGTGCCATTTCCCTCCCTGTCAAATAATAAATGATTCCTCAAATTAAAAGGCGATTGCGACAGAAATGAGCAGGGGGCCAGAGAGGAAGAAAGAAGGAAAGAGCTGAATAAACGTTTCTCTATGGTGACATCTCTTCAGCTGTGGAAGGGTTTCGCTAGGACTCGATCATCCTCCGTTGACACTCTGGGATGGTTAAATGGCCTAGTGGGTCATTACCATCCCTGACTTTCATCACTCTAGGAGCCTGGAGACCCGAGTCTGGATTTCGTCTATCATGTATCATCCTTTACACCAGTGCACAGTGCGTGTGAAATGCTACCAAAGCGGATATGTTTTGCACCCACTGGACACACAGTCCTCCGAGGGATGAGCTTGTTTCCAGCCACATCTTTGACCTTGTGTAAGTACACCCTATCACACATCAGGAGCAGGTTAAGAGTATAGCAGCCCCATGCTTGAGAGCACCTGACCACCCTCCGCCTCAGCTGGGACGAAGGCTAATCTCTCTCTCCCCACCCCCGAGCTACTTCCTACTGTGTTGCCTCTGGTTGTTGTCTGGGCATCTTCTGGGTTCCTCAGCCTGTCCACAGTAGCCTGTCCACCTCATTATTTACTATCCCAGCAATCTTCTGTCATCTGCAAACTTTACCAACAAATATTTGGTAAATATTGATGCCCAAAGCTATTGAATATTGATAAAAATATTCAATAGTGTTGGGCATAGAATCAGTCTCTGGAGGACCCCACTAGAAATGATCATTGATGTTAGCAATAATGGATGTGGAAGAAGTACCAAAAGAAGTATTCTGGCATAAAACAAATGATTTATACATGCCATAAAAATCACATAGAGAAAACTATTTCATATTCAGGAAGTAATGAATCAACCAGGTTTTTCATCACTTACATTTTTCTCCTCAAGTTCATTGTTTGGAATTCCCTGCTGTGTGACTATCAGTAAAAATCTCTTGGCATCATTGTATTAAAATAGACAAGGGATTTCTGTTCTCAGCTAAAAGAGATCAATGTATTTGTGGGAGGTCTGAAAATCCAAAGAAACAAGTTTGAGATGTGTAGTGGGTTAGTGGTGGTCCCTTCCCCGCTGGGTCAGTGGGAGGCCACTCCGCCTGACGATGTCACTGGATGTCTCCCACAGTCAGGGAATTAGCAGAGCACTGCTTCCACAACAGCTCTGGCCTGCAGTCCAGGCCGAGCCGCAAATGAGTCGCTGGGCCCCATGCCCTCAAGCAGGGTGAGGCACCAACCAGTCTATGACTCTGGCCCGTAGTCAGGGCAGAGCAGCAAACAGTTTAGGGTTCTGGGCTACAGTCAAGGCAGAGCAGCAAAAAGAGTCTCTTACCCCAGGCCCTCAGGTAGGTCAGGGCAAAACAGTTTAGGGCTCTGGCCTGTGATCTGGACAGAGTGGCAACCAGTTAGAGTCTCTTGCCTGCGATCAGGACAGAGCCGCAGATGAGTCTCTGCACCCAGGCCCTCAGTCAGGTGGGGCAGCACATATTCCTTAGCTTGGACTGTACTCAGGACAGAGCAACAAAGGGATTGGGTGTCCTAACTCAGGTGGACAGCTGACCAACGCAGGCCTCTTGGCCCAGAAAGGGGAAACTGCCACTCTAGAGGTGGAGTTGCAGTGGGAGGGGGACATGGGCCCACCCGACTCCTCCACGTCTCAGCCCAGGGCACTGACAGTGGCGGAGTGTTCCATCACTGGGTCAGTGGGGAATCCAGCTGCAACACACTGACTGGGTTTCTGGCAGTGACACAGCCAGACTGGGGTCAGCTGTTCCTCTTGTCCCCTCAGGGTGTACTTTGATCTGTGTGTGTATGTAGAGGGGGCGTGTCCTCTGGCTCTTCATGATAGGTAACTAGTGGAAGTCCCGGTGACTCCTCAGTGCCTTGGTCAGCGGGAGGTCCAGCAGTTCTGGACAGTTCTCAGCTCAGTGGGGCTCTGCTATGTTTTCCCAGCTCGGGAGATTCTTGATTCTTTCTAAGCTCATTTTGACTGGCATAAGTAATGTCTGGAGGCATGTTGCCTCTCATCCTCAAAATTACATTAATCATTTAGCGCTCTGTCAGAACTCTGCTAAAATAAGTATAACTGTTCTAAGGTTTGGTCCAGCTCCACTGAAGTGAATGGAAGTCTTTTTATAGCCTGCAGTGGGAGCTGGATCAGCCCCTAGTTACTACCAGTGTAGAAGAAATCTACAACTCTGAATCAGCAACTCTGAATCAGAAACAGGAATCCCAAAGATGTTTGTAACACTGAGTGAAGGAGGACATCTAGTTCATGAATCCAGAAGTGTGGAAACGTGCCTGCTGTCAGGAAGAACTAAAGGGACACGTACCTTGGAGCACTGAGCACCTTCCCAGAACATAGCATCTTGTTGAAGATTTTGAAGAGGGTGTGACCTATTCAGGATCCACAGGGGACCTGGGTCTGTCACAGCCTTCATCTTGAAAGCCTGGCTCCTCAGTTCAAGTTTTAACTGTGGAGATCCTTGGTGTTGGACAAGATGGTGGCTGTCACACTGCCTTTCAGTGTCTCCTAGGCTTTCTCACCAAAATCATGTCACCAGTTTCAGTGGGTTCTCCTCATCTGAGGTTTACATGGAAATCAGAAGCAGCTTGGACTGGACAGACTGATGTTTAGGGCTCCAACTGTGAGAAGCAGTAAAGGGAATTTGATTCAAGACTGGCAGGCTAGCTTAGATGAAGCAAATTTTGGAGAACGGCTGATCTGCCCATGTAGGATGACCACACCACAAATGTGGAAAATCGGGATGGGGAAGGGGGTAATAGGAGCCTATATAAGAAAAAGACCCCAAAATCAGGACTGTCCCTATAAAATCGGAACATCTGGTCACACCATGCCCATCTAACAGCCTCTAGCACTGCAATTGCCACTGGCGGAGATGACATGATGGGTATAGGGAGGGAAAAGGAAGGGAATAGCCTGTTATGGGGTGGGGGAAATCTACCTCCGTTTCCTGCTCTGTTCGCCTCCTACCCTCCTGTTGGAGGCACAGGGCCTGATTCTGCTCTCTCTGACACCAGCTGTGCTCTCCATTGACTTCCACCCAATCACTCCCAATTTGCACTGTAGTGTGTAAGAGGAGGATCAGGCTCACTAGCAGGGAGGAGGGAGAAAGAGTGGCAACAAGAACAGGAAAAATGCCAGTTGAAGTAAAACATGTCAGCAAACAAAGGAGAGTTTTTCCAACCATCTCATCTCATCTTACCAGAGGGTAGTGAGGGAAGGCTAGGAAAGAATAACATCCCTGGGTATTGGTGGGAGGAGGCCAGCAAAGTAAAATAGGCTTCTTAACAATCAGACATATAACAGTGAAAGAAAGGGCAGCTCTCCCTCCATCTCTGCAAACAGTAGTGATTGGAGTGAAGGAGGGATTGTAAATCTGCCATGAAATCACTTGTTCAACAGTAATGGGGCGGAGCCAAAGCAGCACCCTTCTCCCCGCTCTCATCAGCCAGGTATCCCTTTTCTTGACCATGTGTTTGACTGGGATCAGTGCCTTAGGGACATGGGAACTCTCATCTTTCCAGCTAATCATGACTTGGGGGATTGTGCCCCATTGTAATGAAGTTGATGAAGAAACACCCATAAAAGGAGACAAATTCAGCGATCCAGGAACAGCTCTCTGGCTTCCAGGCTTTCCATCTGAAAGCTGGGACCTAGGATGTTTTAGTACCAGGCAAATGCAGTGCAGGGTGTGTGTTTTTTTCTCTTAATTTAGTCTTTCCCTCCCACAAATCATTTTTAAATTAAATCAAATTGCCAAAAGGTCACCAGGGAGCTCTAAGTGGTTTTTTAAGATTGAGTCCATATCCTTTTGGCTCCCATTTGTTTGAATCTTCGAAGCCTGCAATGCTTGTTGCTGTTTATTTTTTATAGACATCACTCTATGTGGTTCAAACTATTAATTTTGTTAACAGAGTCATGAAGCGCCTTGTTGGCTCAGGATCCAGTGGTTGGGAACCCCAAGCTGATTGGATTTGCTTTGACAAGTGCATATCACTGGAGTCTCCCTGTGTTCCTGCGCAAGGTTTCAATGAGGCCTGACTATTATTTGTCCAGCTGAAAAAGAGACGGGACCAAAATTAATAAAACATGTTGCAGCCAAGCAATTTCCTTTTGCCTTTCCGTGTCCTGTTTCCCCACTTCATTTCACCTTTTGTCCCTCAAAAGTATTAATTCCCAAATTAAAAATGCCTGCAATGTGATACGGCTTTGGGTTTTGAGTGAGTCTGGGGGTTGAAATCAGAGAGGCGATGGGAGTTTGGAGTCTGAACTCAGAGCTTCCCTAGAATGTAACAAGCAAACAAACAATCCAGGTGAGTTGAAGAGGAAGAATTGTCTAGTGGTCCTAGCAATGGGAGCTGAAAGTCAGGACTCTTGGGTTCTATTCTGAGATGGGACACAAGCTTGCTTTTAGGCATTTTGTTTGCACATGCTAAATAGTGTAAATTTTAGATTGTGAGCTGCCAGGAGCAGAGACTGCCTCAGTATTATTTGTACACTGTGTACTGGTGCTATGGGGCCATGATTAGGGTTCTTATGCAAGAATAATAAATAATAAAATAGATGCATGTGCCACTGGACTTCATTTTCACATGCAGTTACTGTGATTGTGCATGCAGCCTCTCAGGTCAGATTTTCAACTCAGTTGCACAGGTGTAAATCTGAAGGGTCTCTGCTGTTATTAGTGGAGTTGCCATGTATTTACACCTGAGTAATTGGGGTCAGAATCTAGCCCTGGATATTTGTGCATGCAAACTGCCGATGTGATACAAATTGTGCTTGTAAATACCTGACTGGTGCACAGAGGAACGTGAAGTGGATTCTGATGATCATGTCTCCGGTCTCTCTGTGCCTTAGTTTCCCCACCTCAAAGAGTGGTTCTTATGCTAAATGAATAAATGTTTGTGACATGTGTTAAGGTGCTATTATTACACCCAAAACCAATGCCTATTTTCTCCAGGCAGCTGAGAATAGCTGGATTGTCCTTGCTGCTCTTCCTGAGGCTCCCTTAGCCTCTATCCAAGGGAAAGCTGATTGGCCTTCTTTCCCCACAGTTTTTTCTTCACAGATTACAAGGCCAGAAGGGCCACTGTGATGAACTAGTCTGACCTCCTGTATAACACAGGCCAGAGAATTTCCCCCAAATAATTTCTAGAGCAGATCTTGTAGAAAATTGATTTAAAAATTGCTAGTTATGGAGAATCCACCACAACTCTTGGTCAATTGTTTCAATGGTTAATTACCCTCACTGTTAAAAATCTACATCTTATTTCCAGTCTGAATTTGTCCAGCTTCAACTTCCAGCCACTGGATAGTGATCAATCTTTCTCTGCTAGATTGAAGAACCCATTATTAAATATCTGTCCTTCTCTTCCCAGTAGTGGTGGTGGTCCTTTTTCATTTGGTTTTCAGGACATTTTAGCCACGGATTTCAATGCAAGCAGGAGGTTGTTTCATTAACGAGTGATGCAGCAGGCAGGAAGAATTGTGGGAGATGAAGAAAGGTCAGAGTTACGTGCCAGGTCTCTCAAGTTTGTGTGGAAGCAGGCTTGTCCAATGTGCTGCCTTGAACCTCTGGCATTACACCAACCTAGCTCCCTCCCCCCCCCCGAAACACAACCTTTCTTCTTCAGTTCCAGTCATCAAGCTACAGTGCTGGACTTGAAATATTTTTTCAGTAGCAGCAATGCATTCTGGGGCATCACAGAGAACCACAGATGGGTCAATAGATCTCCCGAGATCTACAAAGAACCTTTTGCAAAGGATGGTTATTTTACTTACGTATGTATCGAAAACATATAGCCCCGGGCTGGGTATGATGAGGGCTGGGTGGGCAGACAGCACATGTTGCTAATATTGATCCAGGGCTCAGTTTAGCTTTGCAATCCAGATTTAAAAGGAAACAATCAGAATAAAGATCCAGATGACCATCAAGGCTATTTGTTTGCTTTTTTGCATGTCACTCAGCTCAGTCTGTGAAAATACACTTGTCAGTTTCACTTCCTGTTTCTCAGGCACTAGCAAGTTGTTCTTGGCTTTGGGTTTCCAGTGCTTTCGGCTGGTGCTTGAATAGATCTTGAAAGGATCATGAAAATATTCAATTCATATGGGGCTTTGGATACCCCTATATTTTTTTTACAAACCCTTTTGTACCTGAATTCTTTCAAAATTCCAGTTTAAGATCTTTGAATATTCCTATTATCCCTCTATGTGATTGTCCTGTGTCATTCCTAGTGACACACAAATTATCTCACAGGTGATTTTCCAGTCTGAAAGGTATAAAATGTGCTTTTCAAAGCACTGAGGCTGATGATGCTAGCTAGATGGTGGTGTATAAATGCCATTTCCAAGCGGGAGTGCTATCATTATTCCCAGATGTTCCACTTCTTCAATTGCCTAAATATAGTTGTTGGGTTTGGGTTTTTTTTTTTTTAAACTGTTAGGGGCAGAGGGGCAGCTTGAAAGGGATTTGAAGTTGTAAAGAAAGCAATTTCTGGATTTGAAGCCTCATCAACACTCACTTTGGATGTGATGGGAAAACCTTTAAGCAGCTTTTGTCAAGGCCTGTGAGCGACAATTGGCATTTATTCTGGAAAGAAGGCACACACGTTAAGCCATATCTTCAGGTGGTGTAAACCAGCATGACTTCACTTAGTGGAGCTACACTGATTTACACGTGCCAAAGATCTGACCTGTAACAGCGGAAAGGATTATATCATTGTGACTGGTTTGTATGCACCCATTGATACAGCATCCATTGTATGCACTGCACATTATGTCTTAGTGGCAAGTATTGGGAGAAATGCAATTATCATCAAGTCTCTTTGTTGCGCAAGAAAGTGGCTGGTTAAGGTGATAGGAGGGGGGGAAGGCATGGTGGATTGCTTGGAGTCATAACAAGTCAGACTTCTTCACTCTGAAGATGAAAGCCTAGCCCCATTGTAGTCTATGTTAAAACTCCCATTGGACTCACAACACATCTCCATACAATTTGATGAGTAGCAGGATTTCCCATGTGTCATTCACAATATTAAAATACTGAAACAAACACTTCAGACTACTTTGAAAAGAGAAATGTTGTCCTGTCCCCATCCTCACCCCCTTACTGGTAAGAACTGTCGTACAGTTGACCATAGAAGACTCTCTTTGTAAGATGCACAAGGAGCATTCGAAAAATATGCCCGGCGCAGTTCAGTGTCATTAAGCATGGCAGCAACATGAGAGCACAGAATAACACAGAGGCCTTATGAAGAAAAATAGCATGTGATGATGTCACTAAAGACTATAATGCAGATGCACAAGGGGGCAGAGTTAAGGTTATACAGGCAACCTTATTTCTGGGTTTTCCTAATATTTGAGTTCCTGACTATGCAACCTTATTATTATTTTCATGTCATTTTAAAATGAACTGTCTATCTATCTATCTATCTATCTATCTATCTATCTATCTATCTATCTATCTA
>ML677335.1:43965056-44045610 GCA_007922305.1 Dermatemys mawii | reverse complement strand
CTATCTATCTATCTATCTATCTATCTATCTATCTATCTATCTATCTAATCTATTCTTTCATTAATTCTACTCTCTCTGCCTTGCATTCTCCCTTTCATTGTGTCTCTCTCTCTTCATGTGTGTTGCTTTCCTTTTTCTGTTTTATTTTTCAACTGTTTTCTTAGAGCTAGTTGAAACATACCATTTTTTTTCCCACAGAAAAATTTGAATTTTCATAAAAAAGAAAACTATTGGCTCAACACTGAAAAATTCCAGTTTTTAGCTGAAAAGTTTCACTTTTGGCCAAAAGGTTTTTTGACAAACTTGAAACTTCCTGTGGAAAACAATTTTTGTTGTGAAGCATTTCATTTAGTTAAAATCCTGCTTTTCTGCTGGAACTTTTTTTTTTGAAGAAATTTTTTGACCAGCCCTAATTTTTCTCTGTTGGGTTTTTCTCTCATACACCCTCTCTTGAACAGAATGCGAGCCCAATAGTATTTGAATTTGGATGAACTTTCAAACCTATCATCTAAAAGTGGGTTCAAAATTAGGTGAAATGAGTTTGTGTTCCTGATTTTTGGCAACTCTGGCCTAGAAGCTTCCTTTATGGGTCTGTAAAACCCTCATTTTATGTTGTAGAACTGGCAGAATAGCTGGCTTTCCTCATACATTGCACCAATGCAATCCTGGAGCTCTCTGAAGTCACTGATGAAGACCAGTCCCTGAAAGAGAGCACAAGAAATACACCAAATGCCTTGGATATATCAACATCTTTTGAAGCAAATGGCAGAGGGAATAAATAGACTGTGGCTTTCAAATCCAGCCACACCAGATAGAACGGCATTGCTCTGATCTGTAAAAGCTGTTGTCAGGAATAAATTCTGTCACACCCCTATAATTTCTGAATAGTCAACACACTCATCCAAAAGATATCTATGCAGTCCATTCTGCCCTGCGTTCTAAAGGCTTGGGAAGCAATAGGAAAGCATGCAGTGCCTTTGCCTCTCCAAAAGAGGGCGACGTTATCTGAGCAATGAGTCATCCGAGGTCCATTAAGTAATAATCTCTAGACACTGTATAGTTCCTCAAAAGTGTATACATGCATACACATAAGATTTACTTGCAGCTAACATGTCTAACTATCATAGGTCTAATCTTGATGGGGAAGAGTGTCCATAGAATTCACTGACCTCCAAGGGGCAGTCATGGGTTCTCAGCACCCCATCAAGATTAATCTGTCTATCCCCAGATGTAGCTTTCCAATCTAGTCTTGTTATACTGACTTTTTTTCCCCACTTGAAGGCCCATTATTTGTCCTGCTTGGAAACGTATTACAAGGGACTCTGTTTTAACCAGATTAAGAGAATTATAACTGAAACCTGGGGAACGTTTAAGATCTCTTTGAAACAGACTAGTTTTCTGGGAGAGGTGTTGTACCAAGCCAGTGAAAACAAAATTGCCATGAGTACATGAGATGAAAGAATCGTCCCCATGAGAAGACTTCTGGTAATTTAATTACTACAAACCACCATCCAGTGCTGCTTGCAGAAATGGCTTCAATTTTCAGCCAACCTGCTGTGAAGGGCGAATGGTGCATGATGGTAAATTTAATATACTCTGCTCTGATGATCAGTGTTGGAATTCCAGTTCACAGCCTTTAATGGGAACTCTGTGATTAAGCGTTCTCTAGTAGCGTTGGTTGCAGTGCCAGCTCCTGTGTAAATCATTTTTCACACAGGCTTTATGACTTACTGTACCGGGTATGTTTGTTTAGGTTCAGGATGTCTACGGAGCCTGTTCAGGAAACCTGCAGCTGTTTAACATCTTCCGAACATGCATCGCAAGGAGCAATGGCCTGTGAGTGAGGACTAAGAAAAAAACAAGTGATCCTTATAGGAAAGGAAAAAAAAGGCTGCGATATTATAAAAACCTGACATTTGTCAAATCAAAATACCGCTGGCAGAGCCCCTGGGCTCGGGAACCCGATGATGTGCCGAGTGCATCATTCTTAGTGATGATTCTTCGCCTGTGTGTGAAATATCCAGAGGTAGGTTTCCATCCTCTCCCAAGTATTGGAAACTTTTTGCCAAACACTATCTGAATGGTTTAAAGTGAGCCTCCTCATCTGGTTCCCCACACTCCAGTGTGCCCCACCAAGGGGGCCAATTACCCCTAAAAAGACTTTGTTATAAACAGTTAAGGAGAAACCTCAGAGCCAAATTCTGAATGGACCAGGACGTGCTGTCCTTATTTACTCTATCCTTACTCGGTGAAACCTCCTGCCTAAGTCAGTGGAGTGGATTCTCCGCCTTGTTCCATTTCCTTTGCACCACCTGTAAGTGCCCTCTTATGTTTCCCTCCTGCCACCCCTGGGGAGTACATTGCTGTTAGTCTGTCCCCAGCTGGTAAATGTTCCTTTGGAGACTATTCTAACCTGGATAAATAAAATGAGGAATACTTGTAGCATCTTAGAGACTAACCAGTTTATTTCAGCATAAGCTTTCATGGCCTATAGCCTGCTTCATCGGATGCATAGAATGGAACAAACAGAAGTAAGATGCATTTAAACACACAAAAGTAAAAAAAATTGTAAATTACCATAGCGAGTCTAAGAAGCTGTTTAATTTGGATGGGCCATTATCAGCAGGAGAAAAAAAAAACTTTTGTAGTGAAAATTTAGTGGATCTATGTCTAACAGTTGATTAGAATCTGTAAAAGAGACTTAACTAGGAAAAGGCATTCAATTAATGTAATGACAAACCCACTCATAGTCCCTATTTAAGTTCACAGTGTCTAATTTGCAAATTAATTCTAGTTCCTCAGTTTCTCGTTGGAGTTTGTTTTGGAAGTTTTTCTGTTTTAAAATTGATACCTTCAAGTCTTTAATAGAATGGCTAGGGAGATTGAAGTGTTCTCCTTCTGGTTTTTGAATGTTATGATTCCTGATGTCAGATTTGTGTCCATTTATTCTTTTGCGTAGAGACTGTCTGGCATGGCCAATGTACATAGCAGAGGGGCATTGCTGGCACATGATGGCATATATCATATTGGTAGATGTGCAGGTGAATGAGCCTCTGATGGTGTGGCTGATGTGATTAGGTCCTATGATGGTGTCAGTTGAATGGATATGTGGACAGAGTTGGCATCAGGCTTTGTTACAAGGATAGGTACCAGGGTTAGTGTTTTTGTTGTGTGGTTGCCGGTGAGTATTTGTTTCAGGTTGGGGGGCTGTCTGTAAGTGAGGACTGGTCTGTCTCCCAAGATATGTGAGAGTGAGGGATCATCTTTCAGGATAGGTTGTAGGTCTTTGATGATGTATTGGAGAGATTTAAGTTGGGGGCTGAAGGTAATGGCTAATGGCATTCTGTTTTTTTCTTTGTTGGGCCTGTCCTGTAGTAGGTGGCTTCTGGGTACTCGTCTGGCTCTTTCAATCTGTTTTTTCACTTCCCCAGGCGGGTATTGTAGTTTTAAGAATGCTTGGTAGAGATCTTGTAGGTGTTTGTCTCTGTCTGAGGGATTGGAGCAAATGCCGTTGTATCTTAGAGCTTGGCTGTAGACAATGGATCAAGTGGTGTGTCCTGGATGGAAGCTGGAGGCATGTAGGTAAGTATAGCGGTCAGTAGGTTTCCGGTATAGGGTGGTGTGTATGTGACCATCATTTATTAGCACATTTGTGTCAAGGAAATGGACCTCTTGTGTGGATTGGTCCAGGCTGAGGTTGATGGCGGGATGGAAATTGTTGAAATCATAATAGAATTCCTCAAGGGCTTCTTTCCCATGGGTCCAGATGATGAAAATGTCATCAATGTAGTGCAAGTAGAGTACAGGCATTAGGGGACAGGAGTTAAGGAAGCGTTTTCTAAGTCTGCCATAAAAATGTTGGTGTACTGTGGGACCATGCGGGTACCCCATAGCAGTTCCACTGACTTGAAGGTATATATTGTCTCCAAATGTGAAATTGTTGTGGGTGAGGACAAACTCACAAAGTTCAACCACCAGGTTTGCCATGACATTATCGGGGAGACTATTCCTGACAGCTTGTAGTCCATCTTTGTGTGGAATGTTGGTGTAGAGGGCTTCTACATCCATAGTGGCCATGATGGTGTTTTCTGGAAGATCACCAATGGATTGTAGTTTCCTCAGGAAATCAGTGGTGTCTCGAAGATAGCTGGGAGTGCTAGTAGCATAGGGCCTGAGGAGAGACTCCACATAGCCAGACAATCCTGCTGTTAGGGTGCCAATGCCTGAGACGATGGGGCATCCAGGATTTCCAGGTTTGTGGATCTTGGGTAATAAACAGAATACCCCTGTTTGGGGTTCTAGGCATGTGTCTGTATAGATCTGTTTCTGTGCTTTTTCAGGGAGCTTCTTGAGCAGATGGTGTAGTTTCTTTTGGTAATTCTCAGTGGGAATGTTCTAATCTTTGCTGGGCCTGGGACAGAAAATCAGTGAGCTTTAACTAGCTTGTGGACAGCACAGCAGAGAAGATGGGCCAATGAGAGCTTTCCTGAATCAGATCCAAGAACAGGGCCTCAAGATTTGGCTAATGCAAATTTGCCAGAATAAAAAATTGAGACAGGGTTCTCAGGATTAGTCCCAGGTTTTGCCTGAGTAGCAACGGTTTGGCTCGGGGATGGTGGGGCCGATTTAGAAAAAACAAGCAATACTTCGGCTGAGCCCTTTTGAAAGGAACCTTCCCAAAAGGCATTGTTTGCTTACAATGTCAAGACGCCAGCTATTGCTCATTTACAATAGAATTCCTATGAAATGGCTGTTGCCTCCATATGAATAATACCCAACGTTTAAATGTTATAACAGGAAATATGTGAGAGATTAACACAGGATTTGTTACTAAATGGATTGGATTGCACAGTCCAGCCAAAAGTAGCTGAAAATCCCACCCAGCCCAATTATTCCTGCTGTAGAATAGCTCTATTACTTGCTTCCACCAAAACCAACAACAATACTACAAAATCCAAGTTCACACCTTTAAAAATTCGCACTTCCTAGAGCCTTAAAGTCTGCTGGAGACACTTCAGCTGGGTCTCCTCTGGGTTTTTCTGTACAGTGTTAGGAATTGGCAGAGTTCAAGGGTGGGAGTGATCCTGGTCATTAGGCTAAGAGGGGTGAAACAGGACAACTGATGGAGAACAGGTACCCATTCCAGCATGGGGTGATTTATCATCCATCAAGTGATGTGTCTGTAGGACCTAGTGACTCATGGGAGATTGGTTTTATTTCAGAGGAAGGCAGAGTTTCTAGTCCCTGTAATTCTAGGAGCCTGTGTCACAAACCTTACCACTACATTCAACTGGGTTACCTGTGTGAGTATTTCTTGTGTGAATAGGGATTGTGTACAGGAGTAAGGCCTTGCCAGATCAGCCATCTAACCCTCCAAGTCCATCTTACAGATCTGGCTCTCTCTGTAGAATGGGGCAACTAAAAGCCCAGACCCAAACTCTCCACCATGTTGAGAAAATTCAGCGCTGGATCTCAGCTTTGTGGTACAGTCCCATATCGCTCCAGTTTACCTGCCATCTCCACTCTGCAGGAGGCTGCAGAATAGCGTCCATGCCAACTCCTTTTTTTGGCATCATTCACAACTATCTGACACATTCACCTTTCAGGTTGAATGATAATTATTGCTATCATTAGTACTATCTGCATTACGGCAGTGCTTAGAGGCATCAGGATCAGGGCTGCACAATTCCCGTTGTAAAAGGAGGGTTGCCAGTTTTTGCTGGACGTATTCCTGGAGATGTCATCACATGACATAATAGCTAATTAAAGAGGAATCTTTAATTCCTGGAGATTCCAGGCCAATCCCGGAGGGTTGGCAACCCTATATAAGACTGTCCCTGTCCTGAAGAGCTCATGCGCTAACTTCCAGAGCAGAGTAGGTCAATCTAGAGCCTGTCTGTCTTGGGGAAACATTACAGAAACATCCTCTTTTCAAAGGCCTTTACTCCACAGCAGGCATGATACCCACAATATGACACCCCCTCCTAGCCACCTGTCCTCCCCCTAAAACACCCCTGAAACAAATCCACCAAATAATAATCAAAAATCTCTTCTCCAAGCTGAGTTTTGACCCCCGCAAAATTGAGAAGGACAGAGAGTCAATGGAGGCTGGTGGGGCTTTGCCACTGCTATCAATTTTACATGGAAGGTGCTCATCTACCACAGTGACAGGCAGCGACATGAAACCCTAAGATAGATCTAAGTATACAAGTAGACAATGGGTGGCCATCTGAGCAGGGGCTTAAGGGGATGGTTAGCAAACAGGGCGCTACCTCTGTGTGTTTTGTTTAGTGTCTCTAGTGGCTTGGCTTGGTTGGTTTTGTTATGGGATATGAGGCAGGGCAAGAGGGGAAGGCAGGAGGAGCTGATTTCGTAAGAGCAAGGGAGGGGGAAAGACACAGTAAGGGGATGAGGGATACTGAGGAAGGAGAGATGGGGAGAGCAGGGAGGGAAGGTTAGTGGTGAGCATAGAGTTCACCTAACTGTGCGCCATCCTCCACCCTCAGTGCTGCTGCTGTTGCATTTTTGCCATGTTTGCCCCAGGGTGAACTATTTGCAAAACTCTGAGCAATAATGGTTGTACTGGTTTCTAGCTCAGAGAAGACTGTGGGAAAATAACCCACTTTCCCCATGATAAAAAACATTCTCATACCTGTTCCCTGAAGAGACCTCAAACACTCAAAACAACTCAGGAGAGATTCCAAGGGGAAACCGTTTGTGTTTGGGAGAGCATATGGGAACACAGTGTGGGGGACAGCTTGAGTACGTGGCCAGAACTGTGTTTTCTTTTCCCTCTCACATACACCTTTTGTATTTCCCCATGTTCGGTCGATCAGCTCAGATTCTCAGCTGGGTGTGAATCGGTGTGTTGAAGTCAATGGAGGTACGCTGGGTATACACCCGCTGAGGACTTGGCCTTGAAGGTCCCAGTTCATTTGCTTTGCTGGGCTGGGTAATCCCAGACTACCCATTTAATGGAACAGAGTGTGGCTCTGTCTCCCCAGAGGAGCT
Source organism: Dermatemys mawii (assembly GCA_007922305.1). Lineage (NCBI taxonomy): Eukaryota > Metazoa > Chordata > Testudines > Dermatemydidae > Dermatemys > Dermatemys mawii. The sequence goes on along the minus strand of ML677335.1, from coordinate 44,038,599 downwards.
GTTTTCTTTTTTAAGCAGCCATGAGATGCTGTGAGAGAGGTGGGGAAAGGTCAGCTGGGATTATTTTTAATATCCCAAATCTAGAGGGAAATGCAAAGCTCGATTGGATTTGAGCTGCTTTTTCCATCTTTAATGTAAACAGAATCTTTTTGCAAACTCTCTGCTGTTTCCCATATCTCCCTGTTCCTGTTCCACTTTCCCTTTTTGGCTGCCCCTTGAACTACTTTGTTTAAGACCAAGATGTCAAGGCTGGTGAAGCTCTTTGAATGGCCAGTAGGATAATCCAACCTCCATCTCCTCTGTTCTGCTGCAGTGGGGCATATGGCCCATTTCCCACCTGTCCTGAAGTATGAAATCCATCATTCAGTATCCAATTCAGCATATGCTTGGGGACGGCAGCAGAACATGGGGACAGTAGTTGCTGTCATTAGCTATACACTGCTTGACATATATTAGCTATGTATCACTTGAACTCTACTAGAAGGCAGGGGAATTATGCTGCATTACTATACCTCGGCTGTGCTGTGCTAGGGACTTGACCGGTTGGACCATAGGTTAGGGTACAAAACTGGGACCTGAGAGACCTGGATCCAACTCCCTGCTCTGCCACAGACTTCCTGTGTGGGCAATTGTCTAGGTTCTCTGGGCCTTAGTCCCCCATCCGCAATAATAGCAGTGCCCTACCTCATAGGGCATGTGATTTTGAGGTGCTCAGTTGCTATGGTGATGGTTGCCATGTAGATACTTTAGGTAGCTAGATGTTAATTGTGGCCCAAAATCTCCCTCATTTACATTCAGGCTGACTCTGAAGTCATAAGGGGTGTATCTGAGGCCAGATCTGCATAACGACTTGTTACACTCTTAACATCTTTTCTTTATACTTCTTTATACAGATATGCAGCTGGCAGTTTGTTTGATCCCCACCTGCTCTGGTTAGGCTGAGTAGGTGTAATCTGGACTTTTGGCTAGATATTTGGTTGCATGCTAGATTCTCAAAGCATTAATGGAGCCTCCCAATCCCCTGGGAGATAGGGAAACTTTATATTCAGTGGCGAAGCACACAACTGAAGCAACATGCCCAAGGTGAAATGGAAAGTTAGTGGAAGAGGTGGGACTAGAACCCAAGAATCTGAATTTTCCTGTCCTAACAACTGTGTAACACTCTTTCCTATTTAACTTCTTAAAATCCAAATACTCTCTAGTGAGTTAGGGCTCAATCTAACTCCCACTGAAGTCACTGGGGCTCCATCCATTGGCTTTGCTGGGTGTTGGACCAGGCGATTGGTATGGAAGGGAATAGTCTGCTAAGCCCGGTGCCTCACTGCACATCAATAAGGAATTAGTGACTCGGATCCCTGCCCCCACCACGAGAGTGAGGGCTCGGTGTGTCAGCTCAGCGAGGCCAAAACGTGGCAGACTGCTGTGGGGTTGGTTTAACTCTTGTTTGTGTGCCTCTGCTTCCCTTTCTATGGCATATATACAAAACACGCAAGGCCTGTGTAGAAGCACTTCTCCACTGTACCTGGCAGCTAGTGCCAGTTCCTCCCCAGCACAAACGACTGTGGGTCAGAATTAATCTCTACCCAAAAACTTCTCTTCTGCTTCAACATGAAATCTTGATCTTTCATAAATAAACATTGCTCGACAGCCCCAGCCATGCTGGTTGTAACTGTATCCACTGTTTTAATGGACATTTGACCTCCCTTGCATCTGCTCACTGGACTCCCACTTAAATTAGAAGTGTATTAATGAGTTTGATTTGGGACCAGATTTCTTTTTAATTCAGTTCTGGCAAAGCGGTTGGATGCATGCTCTGAGTCAGTGCTGGGACGTCTGAACATAATGTTCTGCAGGGAGAGAGGCTGGGGGCTAGCAGCAGCAGTTGCGGTAGAGTCACCGGGAGAGCAGGGTGAAATCTTCCAAACAAATAGTTTATCTGCCGAAAAATAAACTCGAAACTAGCTGTGAATTTGGCACGAGTAGGTTTGGCCATTCACCAAATGGGCAACTAGAAACTGCAGCAGATAGGGGTAGAACCAGCCTACTGCTCTGGGGGCATGGATGAAGTAGAATGGGACCCAGCCAGGGCCACCCCTCCCCATCTCCAGAACTGTGAGGGGACAGCCCCTACTAGGGGAGCACTAAGACCCCAGTGGTGCCGCCCCTCTTCACCCCACTCCTTGGGGGAATATTGCAGACAGGAGTGAGCCAGAGACTCCAACCAGCAGCAGCAGAAGCAGGGAGCTCTGGGCTTGCACAGAACGTTCTATGGTTGTGACTGGACTGTGTCTGTCCCATGCTGAGAGGCTCTGTGCTCCAACCCTCCCATCCCTTGCTGTTTTCTCACCTCAACTTCTTTCCATACCTGTCCCCCCTACCCTGTCTTGTCCTCTTCTCCACTCTTTTCTTCCCACATAGCTGGAACTAACATGACTTTTGCTGCCATCACATTGTTCACTCTGCTGGTGTGTTACATCCCTGTGCCTTCCCTGCATATGTCTTTTCCATTTAGATTGTAAGCTCCTTTGGACAGGGACCATCTAGTTAGGGTGACCAGATGTCCTGATTTTATAGGGACAGTCCCAATTTTTGGGTCTTTTTTCTTATATAGGCTCCCATTACCGCCCACCCCACACCCCCTGTCCCAATTTCTCACACTTGCTGTCTGGTCACCCTGCATCTACTACTCCACATTGCTGCAGCATCTGGAGCAATGTGGCCCTATTGCTGGTTGGCCTCTAAGCACTGCCATGATAAATATGATTAATAATAATAAATAATAATTTTTATGTACTTCCACAGGATCCTAAAGTGCTTTGCAGACTAAACAGAATGCTATGGGAACAACACACATGAATCACCTTGCCTATCACTGAAATGCAGCCACCTCTGGGGTGGAACAGGGCAGCTGTTTACCAGCAGCATAGAACCTCCTAACACTGGGCTGGAACCTGCAACAGTGATGTCAGGGGAAGTTTTGTAGTTGAATTGTCTAGGAGCACAAGCAGAACCATTATCCTGGGGCAGCAGCTTCTTCACACCTGTGGCAAGAGCACCCCCTAGTGAGCCTCCCTCATTACTTCCTGTAGCATCATAGCTGTTCCTTTGCCAGCCCTGCTAACTTGGGAGCTCTTTCCATATTGAATCTATCATTCCACATTGATAAATTCAATGTGGAATGGTCAAGCTGTGGATAGATGGAGTGTTTGTTTAACTATGAATAAAAGATTGAGTGAAATTCACATAATTTTGACCAACTCTAAGGTTGCACTGTGACCAGTCTTCTCCCATGCCCCAAATGGATCTGAATGAATGATCTTTGAATGTCACAAGGGGATGAATGGGAACCATGTGGGATGACTGAATGAATCCCCAAAGGCCTACTAGACATGTTTCACTCACCCTGGAAAAAAGGGCTCTGTGTTAGATGTGGGGGCCCAGTGTTTAGATTACCAGATTTGGGGTGCAGGAATCCTGGGATCTATTGGTGGCTTTGCTGGTGGCATTAGGCAAGTCACTGCACTGCATTGTGCCTCAGTTTCCCCATATGTAAAATGTTCTCCTTCGTAAAGTGCTTTGAAATCTACTGACAAAAGGCATTATAGAAGAAGTAGGTATTATTATTATTATTTTTAACTTGCTGTTGGCCCCAGAGAGCCAGAACAACCTATTTATATATTTAATAGAATAAGGTAAGTATTTGTATTAAGAAGAAACTTTTTCTGTTTTTCTCCCCTTGGTATTAAAGCATTACGTTCATTGGTTTTTTTAAGGTTAAAAAATAATGATTTCCTTCCCTTGTTGGAGGAAACTCTGCTTCCGGAATTTTGAAAATTCTTTTCTTAAATGGTCCAAATAAATATAATTATTTTTTAACAAATATGCGCCACTTAAGTCATTGTAAGCACAATAGTTATTGTATATAAAAGAATCAGGTGACATTTCATTACTAGCTAAGTGCTATATTTAATGTCCTTAATAAATGACGTGCAAATTTGCTGATGTTAAAATATGTCAGATCACCCTCAGGGAGATCTAAGTTGGTGTTTTCTAGGCCCTGAGTTGCCAAAGTCTCTTATATATATTGAGGTACAATGTGGAATTCCTTTTTTTTTTAATCTGACATTGTTTCATTGTTTCCTGAATCTGAGAGCCAATAGACTTTCATTGTCATTTCACAGACTGTCAAAGATCCCTCATAGGAAGTGCACTTTTTCTCAGTATTAACCAGTCAATTGCTGAGATGGCTTTATTATGGAGGTTTCTGGGGCAGAGAAGACAATGCCCCTGCGCTGCTAGTCTCCTGAAATCAGTGCTTCTTTACTGTTGGCCATTTTGGCCACCCCTTCCGAGGAGAAAGTACTTTGTTTGAAAGCATATGCCTCTTCACAAGCCCATTACAAGGTTTAGCAAACACGCAACACCAAAGAATGGTAAAAATGCAGCTTAACCGCTAGTTTGTGTTGAGATGGAAACCACACTCTGGTTGCCTAAATCCAACCCTCACTACTCCAAACATTAGACAGACACTTTCACTCAGAATGACTGTGAGTACAGAGTGAGGTGATGAGAAAACAAGGAAGAATGCAGTGTGACTTGCCTTTGACAAACTGTGTAACTCATTGGTCAGTGGGAATTACATGTCCTCCTGAATGTGAGTCTGTAACAGAACACAGGCTGGCTCAAGTTGGAGCGGTTCATATGGTTAGTTCTGCTGGCCCCCAGTTCAGTCTTTTGTTGGCCGAGGTGACGGTCATGTATCTACACAGAGCTCTGAGAAAAAAATAGTCTCTTAGCCTAGGATTTCAAGAAGGGAATTAGAGATACCTAGACACTCAATGAGATTTTGGCAACTAACTCCCTTAAGCCCTTTGAGAGTCCCATCTTTATTTCATTAAGTGAATTGTATTTTAGTTTTATATTCATGTATGTATAGTCATGTGTGTTAATTCTTCCCTCTATCTGCTATTCCTTCACCTAAAACAAATACAGTAAGACATTGGCTCTCAACCTTTCAAGACTACTGTACCCTTTGTGGAGTGTGATTTGTCTTGAGAACCCCCCAAGTTTTGCCTCACTTAAAAACTACTTGCTTACACAATCAGACATAAAAATACAAAAGTGTCACAGCACGGTGTTACTGAAAAAGTGCTGAACTTCTAACTTTTACCATGTTATAAAATAAATAACTCAATGGGAATATAAATATTATACTTACAGACAATGACTTGTTTATACTGCTCTGTATACTGAAATGCATGAAATTTTAGTTTGTACTGACTTCACTAATGGTTTTTATGTAGCCTATTGTAAAACTAGGCAAATATCTGGATGAGCTGATGTACCCCCTGGAAGACCTCTGCTTACCCCCAGGGGTATGTGTACACCTGATTGAGAACCACTACAGCGAGGTGCCATTCTGCTCTGAAAAGTGGCTCTGTGAAATACTCCATTCCAATCCACCTCATCCATGGCTGGTAATTGTCTGTCTGTTTAAATTGTGCCCAATCTGGCATAAATGCAGACTGGTGGGGAGATCTGCCACAAAAAGGAAGATGGCTAGTTTGGAGTTCACATGGTATGGGGAGCTTGTTCACTGGGGTCTGTACTTGCAGCAGAATTTGCTGGTCTGTACCCCTTCCAGTCTGCACCTGTGACTCCTTTCCATGTGCAAAAGGGTGGCAAAGTTGATCAGGTCCAGCTTGACAAAGCCCTGCTGGGATGATTTAGTTGGAGCTGGTCCTACTTTGAGCAGGGGGTTGGACTAGAGGACCTCCTGAGGTCCCTTTCAAACCTAATCGTCTACGATTCTATAACTGGGGCTCTCCAACAACCTGCCAAGAGGCAGACTGGGCGCACCCAAGAAGCATGCATGTAGGAGCTTTCAAACACTATGGGATGCCTTCCTAGTGTGAGTGACACTCTAGCCTCAACCCCAGTCTTCCACACGTCTGAGGTGAATAATTTCTCCATCTGTTAGTAACTTTGAGGCTGAAATAAAGGACATTTAAGAGGTATGTTCTCCTGATTGCAGACCCTAGGTTTAAACACAGGGAGGAATATGGACAGAATGTTCTCAGTGAAGGGCCCTCTGCTCTGGCTGACACCCTTCTGGGTGCAACAGGGCCCTGACCCGTGAGTCTTGGCAAGCTTGCAGTGGAAAGCTGGTAGTGTGGTTACAGAGCTATCCTGGCACTCAGGAGACCTGTTTTTGTTTCCCTCCTCTGCTCCAGAGTCCCTGTGTGATACTGGACAAGTCTCCCTGTACTTCATTTCCCATCTGTGAAAAGGAGATAATAGCAGTTAGATGTCTCGTAATCAGGGCAATAGAAGCATTGGAGAATGATCTCTTCTCCGAGGCTGTCCCCGATGGACAGGATGGTGGAGGGGAGCCATTTCAAGTTAAGAAGACCAGCATTTTCAAAAGCGGCCACTGATTTTGGGTGCCTCTGTGTTTAGGTATCTACTGTCTGGGCCACTTTTAAAAACCTGCCTGATGTGTTTGCTTTATAGCATTCAACAGCATGCCAGGCACTTTACAGAGCATGCAGAAGACACATCCGCTGCCCTAAATCTAATAACCAGGGCTTAATTGTTCAGATCTTCAAGGGACCTAAGGGAGATAGATACCCAACTCCAGATGAGCTCCAAAGGTGCCTAACTTCCTTATGTTTCATTGAAAATCCCAGGCAAGGTGCTGAAAACTGATCTGAATTGTATTAAATGGCATTTGATGCTGTAGCCTGGGGCAGCATGTTCTATTCAACTTGTGTAGGGCTTATTGTCTGTCAGGAATGTATATTCATGATAGGGTTACACACAGACCATGTAGCTTACTAGACTCCGTCTTACAAGCACTTTCTGGTTTCATTTAATTTGGAATCAGTCAGCTGCTTAAACATTCATCTTTTCAGGAACATACCCATAAAGCATCACAGTAAAATTCATCCCCCAGCACTGTGTCAGTGGAATTAAGTCATTAGAAACACTCAATATATCTTACAAAACCCCCACTCTACTGATATGCAGTTGGCATCACTTATTAAAACTTTGCTCTTTGAACTTTGCCCCCAAATTATGAACAGGACTAGATTAATCTTAGACTCCATCGAGCCTAGGCAGTGACTGATCCCAAAATCCTTGTTTATATGAGTGACTCTTATTCACATGAGTGCTCTGTTGACCTCAGCACAACTCCTTATGTGATTAAAGGCTGCACATCTGAGCCTTATGTACCTGATTTGAACTCCATACAGGCAACAGGTGAGGTTGTGCCCTATTTAATTTGCATTAATTGTTGCAACCCTTTTCTCCAACAAGAAGACCAGACTACAAAGGGAATTTGGGGAACAATTGTGGGAAATCCCTACAGCACATCATTACATGTTGATGACATGTTACTGTGCATGCCCTCATTTCTAGGAAGGGAACTGGAGGAAGGGCCTATACGTGAACTACAGCTCCCATGAGGCACCACAGCATCCTAGGCAGATGCTGTATAATGTCAAACAGACTTGAAACAAAATGTGTCAGTTCAGTTGAACAAACTGAAATGTTTTGTTTTTGTTTCAGTTTTCCTAAGGGAAAAATTGAAAAGTATGGGCAAAATTGAAATCTTCACATATGAAATTTTGACGTTTGTAGAAATTGCCTTTTCCAGTGAAAAAAATCACCTTGAAAAGTCTTGTGTGGGTGTTCCACTGTCAAAGAGGAAAGCTCAAAGTGGATGGGTTAGACCCAGCATTTGTGGGATGTGTTTGCTTGAAAATCCTGCAGCATTTATTGTTTAATTAAATAAGTTAACACAGTTTTCAATTACTGAAATATCATGCCACACAAACAGAAGGGCCTGGAAACACATGGCTTGTGTGATTTCTATTGGGTCTCAGCGATGCCTGCTGTGATTGTGTGGTTAGCTGCAGAATTATTTAATTGCATTCTAATAACCTAAAATCACAGTGCAATTCTGTCCTTGCAATATTTGTGCCAACTCTTACCATAGGGAGTGTTTTTTTCTTAAAGCCCCATCTCCTGGAGTCATGTGATTATGCAAGACTGTCACCTGTCATCAAAATAAAAAGTAAGTTTCTAGCCTTCGTGGTTGCAGAGAAAAGTTTCAAAATGTGAACTCTAAATGCTCAAAACCAGGAGACAAATAAAAAGAACCCAGAAGTTATTATTTTTAAAAATCTCACAATGTTAAAGCCCATCTCCTGATTTTTGGGGTTCTGACTCCTGTTTTTTGAACATTTGGGGCTGGACGTACTGGTGTATTATCTGGTGTGAGTTCTAAACTCGTTGAGTGAGAAGGGGATGGGGAAGCCTACAGAAAAATGTTTTAGAGTGTTTTTCAGGCCAGGCTTTTGGCTTGGTCTGTCTCTGCTATTGAGATCTTCTTGTTAATTCTTTGCATCTACTCCACACCCTTAACTCTGTCTTTCCCTTTTTCTCTCTCTCTTCCTCTGTCTCATGAGATTTTAGTACCATTGTCACAATCTTCTTCAGGCTTCCCCAGTTCCCAGATAGCACACACAGCTGTCTGGTTCATGCTTCCCACAGTCCTGGTCACTATTCCCTCACATGTCTGTTTCAAGTTTCCCTGTGTACATTTCACACTGCAGAGCTATAGGTCATGCACATCAGGGGTGTCAAGAGAAATGGATTGGGACTTTATGGCATGGCATTTATTTGCTGACAAATATTTCTTCCTCACCTTCCAATTTTCCCTCATCTAACAGTTGGGTGGGGGCAGGAGGGAATCAGCATTTGTAACTGTTTCTTTCATGAAATAAGATAATAGGAGGAGAAATTGCATAATCATCTTTGACAATATCCAAATACAGAGTTCCCATCAGTCAGTCTGGGGAAAGAGCCATTGTGATAGGAAAGTTATACTTAGCTATGAAACCTGCTTTTTCCGGTTGTTACCTGAATGTCAGCATGTGCCAAAGTGCACTTTGGGCATAGAAATGTTATCATCTAAGGCAGTGTTTTCTTAACCTTCTTGATACCAGGGACCAGCTTGCTGCCTTCCTAAACTGTGTCAGGGAGATCTCAGGGACCAGTGCTGGTCCATGGATTGATAATTAAGAAACACTCTCCTAACAAGAATCAGAGGGGTAGCCGTGTTAGTCTGGAATTGCAGAAGTGACAAAGAGTCCTGTGGCACCTTAAAGACTAACTAAAGTATTAGAGCATAAGCTTTTGTGCGCTAATACCCACTTCGTCATTGCATCTGACGAAGTGGGTATTTGCCCACGAAAGCTTATGCTTTAATACTTTAGTTAGTCTTCAAGGTGCCACAGGACTCTTTATCACTCTCCTAACAGGCACTCTGGTCCAAACTGAAAGTAGACTAATTTGAAAAGCAATGACTAATTAGATGATCAAATATCCAGGAGAACATGTGACCTGTAGCACTTCTGGGCTGTCCAGACTTTTTCTCTTTCACACACCTCATGAATTTGAGAACAGAAAACTAATGTTACATGCTCAGTGTAGTTATTCCAGATTCCTTGCAGCAGCTCTGAAGATGCAGTAACTTGTAGCTAAGGCACAGAGCAAGGCGTTACAGATCAAGGGTTTATTTCTGGTTGTGCCACACATTTTGAAAAATAGGTATTATCTCATTATTAGTCTGACCTGCTTAACATAGGCCATAAAATTCCACCAGGCAAGTATCCTGGATCAAGCCTATATCTTATGGTTGTGTTACAACATATGTCTAGAAGATATGCAATCTTCATTTAAAGACTTCAAGTGATAGACCATCTACCACATCCCTTATTAAATTGGTTCAGTAGTTCACTGCCCTCACTGGGCAATCCTTTGGTAAAATCTGTGGAGCTCTGTTGTACTCACAGATATTTGAAGAATCTTGTTTACTCAGTTTAGGCACTTTTAAAAAACAATTTTACTTTGAGTAATTTTTATTTGTTGTCTTTCCACGACAGCTTGTTCTTTGGATGTGAACATTCCTCTATAGCACTGAAAACAGATGACTACACAGGGCTATTTCTGAGAACCTGAGAGTGAAATGACTAGAAACAAAAAAGAGAAATTGACAACAGCTCTAGTGAAGGCTGAGTGACATGCAAAGAGTAAACGAGCTACACAAAATGGGTGAAAGGTACTTAGATTTTTCAGTTCTTTCATTTTAACAATCTCAGGTTCCATTATTAGCTCAGGGAAGAACATCTAGAAGATGTGAGGCCAAATACATCTCAGGTTTGATGTCACTGATGTCAGTGTGGTGACAGAGTCCCTTTCAGTCTTCTGAAGATTGTTGAATAAAAGAAGAGGTGGGAAAGTAGGCTGCATAAAAGAAGGTGGGAAAGTAGGCTGCATGGTGGAATGAAAGTGTGATGCTGCTATATGCTATGGGTTTTGAGGCAGCACAGTCTTCTGGGTGAGGCACTGTAGCAGAACCCAGGAGATTGCGATTCAAATCTCAGCTCTACCAGACTCACTGTATGACCTTGGGCCAGGCACTTAATCTCTCCGTGCCCGAGTTCGCCATCAGTAAAATGAGGGTAATGATGCTTCATTTCTACCGTACTTTGTCTGTCTTGTGTGTTCAGACTGTGAGCTCCTGGGGACAGAGACTGTCTCTCATTATATGCTTCTGCAATGCCCAGGACAATGCCCCAATCTTGAATGAGGCATCTAGTGGATACAGTAATATAAATAACAATAGTTTGGACTTTGAAGTGTTTGCCACAGGAACTGACTCTGGGTGCTCCAGGGCTGGAGCTAATCAGCTCCCACCTCTCCTTCCCCTAACCCTCCCGCCTGTCAGCGGACCCCATCAATCAGCCCCTCTCTCCCTCCCAGTTCCTCCTGCCCACCGTGATCAGCTGTGCAGCGGTGTTCAGCAGGTGCTAGGGTGGAGGGGGAGGAGCAGGGCCAGGAAGAGATGGGGGAGGGGTTCGAATGGGGCAGAATGGGGGAGGAAGCTTGGAGGAAAGGGTGGAGGGGGTGGGGCCTGGAACAGAGTAGAAGAACGCCCTCCCTGGTAATTGGGGAAGTTGGTGCCTCTGGTGTTTGCATTATATGAATCTGAATCAATATGCATTTCTGAAGCACAGGTGGCTTCACATTACTGTAACTTGGCTTGTACACTGAGGCTGAGAGCAAAGTATCAGCTCCTCCTAGTGAGGCCTCACTCGCCATCAGAAAGCTCTCACAGTTCTGCAGTGCTGTCTTCTCTTCCCTTCCAGCAGCACCTTGACAATAATCCAACATTAAACAACATCACAGCCTTGGAAGCCTTTTCCTGCCCTGGCTTTTAGGGCCTGAATTAGCAGGGCCCGTCATAAATCAGGTCAACACCAGGAGATAGCAGCAAATCATGCCAGAGGCAGCGTTAGAGAGAACTGAAGCCCCTGACAAAGTGCAGTTATGGGTATTTTAAGTGCCTGTATGAGGTTGAAAGGGAACAGATGGCAAACTCCCACTGCTGCCAGGACTGGGTCAGCATGCAGACCTGCTGGATTTCTAGGGAGAAACCTGTTTTGACACCTTAATGGCAAGCACGTCCATACTGATGGATGCATGATAATTACCCCTTTCCTTACTGCACAATTGCTTGGCAAGGTTGGATGCTGTGCAAGTCAATGTGCATGGCAGAGTGATGGCAGCACTTAGCTGGGATACCGGATGGGTGGCAGGAAAAGGAAAAAGCCAGAGAAGTGACTGTTTGGACAGCCTGAGAAATGGAGGGGGAAAGTGAAGATGGACGGAAGAATTGAAGCCATTCCCACCAAGAAGTGCGCTGGGAACTTGCGAGGAGCTCAGCTGTGGAAACGTGCGGAAGATGGAGCAGATGGAAGCTACCTTCAGCTTTAATGCAGGCACAGCCAACGGGAACGGAAGGTTCCAGCACGTCATGCTCCTTCCAGCTCTCTGTTCAGCCCGGGGCCTGTACTTTTCAAAGGCTGACATCAGTGTTCGTCATGGGAAGGGCAGCAGAGATTCCGGGGCTTGGTTCCGTTTCACGGCCTGTACTTTGCACACCTCGTGTTAAACTGCCGTGCTGCTCACCAAGTCGAAGTCAAATATTCTCTGTTTACAAGTCAGAAGATTCTTTTCCCCCCAGCTGCCAGCCCTGCAGACTCAGACAAGGGATCTGAGAGTCAACAAGAAGAAATGCAATTGTGTCCAGTTTCTGGGGTGGTCTTTTGAGGGGTCTCTGCTACTTCTGACTGGCCCTCCTTTGTTTGCCCCCCGATCAGGGTAGTTCTTGGACCCCCACTTAAACTGTGTCTAGCAGACTGCTTCAGTCCCCTTGCTGTGTTTGTGGAGGTGGCCTGGTGCTGGCATGTTGCCCCTTTGCTGTCTCAGGCCTTTCTGCCTCGTCTTCCTTCTCTGGACTCTCCCCTTTATAGCCAGCTTGTTTTCTCTATTGGCTGCAGCTGTGGATGCCTGGCTCCATGCTTGGCAGCTTTTGCAGCTGTGTGGGGGTGTGGTCAAGCTGCTTGCCTCCTCCCCCTGCTGTCTGTGCTCAGGATGGGGTGTGTAGACCCCATTATAGCAATAATGATAAGCGCAGAGTACTACACTTAGGAAGGAAAAATCAACCGTACAGCTACCAAATCACTGGCTCGGTGATAGTGCTGCTGAAAAGGATCGGGGGCTATAGGGGATCACAAATTGAATATGACTCAACAATAGGATGCTGTTGCACAAAAAGGCTAATATTCTGGAGTGTGATAATAGCAGTGCCATATGTAAGCCATGGGAGGTAATTGTCCCACTTTATTCAGCAATGGTGAGGCCTTAGCTGGAATACGGTGTCCAGTTTGGGGTTCCACAAACTTTAGAAATGATGTGTACAAGTTGGAGAGAGTCCAGAGGACAGAAGCAAAATGAAAACCTGACCTAAGAGGAAGGATTAAAAGTATGATGAGTCTTGAGAAAAGACGTTTGAGGGGGACCTGATAACAGTCCTCCAATATGTTAGCGTTTTAGAGGATGGAACTCAGTTGTTCTCCATGTCCACTGAAGGAAGGACAAGAAGTAAGGGACCTAACCTGCAGCAAGGGAGATTTAGGTTTGATATTAGGAAAATCTTTCTAACTCTAAGGATAGTTAAGCACTGAAATAGGCTTCTTTGGGATTGTGGAATCCTCATCACTGGGAGGTTTTTAAGAACAGGCAGGACAAACACCTGTCAGGGATGGTCTAGGTTTACTCAGTCCTGCCTCGGTGCAGGTGGCTGGACATGATGACCTCTTGAGGTCCCTTCCAGCCCTACATTTCTATGATTCTGTGATACTGTCTCCCTCACTGGAGGAAGCCACCTCTGTGACTTAGCCTTGTAGTGACCACTTAGCCTTGGACAATCTGTCTGATGGAGCAGAGCCACGTGACTGCTAAATCTGTATAGAGCCAGACTCTGCCCAGGAAGGGAGCCAGACACATATCTCTGCACTTACCTACCTGAGTTGTGCTTGGTCCAGGCTGGGTACGGCTGTTCCAAATGCTATAAGAGACACTGAGGCGCTAGTAGGGTAGAGTTTGTCCCTATCAGTTTATAGTTCATCCTGCAGTAGTATCAGCCTCAATTAAGTTCCTCCTGTGATTTGGTCTTTCTAGTGACCTACCCAGTACTGCTTACATCATAGATGAGAGCAGCTTATGGGCTGGTGAGCTGAGCTCCTCCTTGCAATGTTTCTTCTTCTTCTGTGTGTACTCTCCTCCCTGCACTCTGTCTCTGATGTTTATATTATGTGTTCCACTCCAAAGTCGATGTGGAATACTCCCTGTTTGAAGGGAGGGGGGAGGAACTATTCTGCTTTATACCATACAACTGAATTGTTCCCAGAACAGAAGATCTGGAGTTCCTATAATACTCAGAGGAGATATACTGGGGCAATGGAGATTAGCTGCAGAGCCATAGCTGGGGATTCTCCTATTGACTTCCTCCCAGCAGCCCCTGGTGCCGTGGGTGTGCCATTAGTGGGGCGTAGGCACATGAGGGATGGGGAGGGGTGAAAAGCAATGCACTTCAGCAATCCCCAGTTGGCAGATGGTCCTTGAGGACCATGCCGTCTGGTGCATGTTAGAGCATCCCCCAGGCCTGATGGCTCCCATATGCCTCTGCACTCTCTGGTTGCAGCAGAGAAACTGACTCACAGTGTGTGAAGCCAAATGTGCTGGAAGCCGGTGGAAGTGCGGATACCTCAAGTCTCATTTGAAATACAAATCTAGGCTGCACTGGAACACTGCACGGGCTGTTACTTCCAATCCTATAGCATTACCAGGAAAACCACGTCCATGCTCAACATGCCAGCGACATCCTTAAATCAATTGAACCATTCAGGGCAGGGTGGAGGGAGAGCACTGATGGAGTCTTTCCGTAAAATGAGTAGTAGGGCCCTGCAGATTGTGCTCAGATTTGTCCTTGAGATAGTGTCGCTCACGACACGTCACAAATTAAATGCAGGCTTGGGTTTCGTTACATGTTGAAGGAAGGAATGAGCAAGCAGAGCTGAATCGACTGAGCTTTAAGCAGAAATGGGGTGAAAGCATTGCTATATAAGTGTGATGGGGAATCATTAGGAATCGGGGTGCTTGGGAAACCACTGGGATATTTGGATGCTTCTGCTCCCAGCCCACTGTGTTTAAGGCACAGAGGAGTGGGCAGGTGAGAGACTGCAATAGTCAGTGCTTTCCAGCAGGAGGAGCTGTGGCATTTCGATCACCTCCTCAGAATGTGGGTAACTAACCATGGAACTAAATCCCTGCCAAAAGGATAAAGGTAAGGGAAAACCTGACATGTGGGAAAAATGTCTCTGTATTGTAAATGTGATAGCAACATAGGATTCCCATTGCAGTTCCAGGATTTATTCTTCACTGTTATTGGACCTGGCAGAGCTGAAAGATTTGTATGGGAGCTGATGAAATGCCCTTCTATTCCCTCTTTTCTCAAGTTCTTTAGTGGGAGAAGTAATTTGGTTTTGACTGGGTGAAATGTCCAGCTTCCATGTAAGGAAAGGAACTGTGGGCAGCAGGAGTGCGCTGCCAGCAAGAACTGATAACCAGTTGCGGTCCCTCCAAAGCAAACAAGGACATGGAAAGCCAGTCACACCCTGTAAAGATGGCATCCTGTGGCTCTGTGCTGATTCTCTCTGCAATGTCCAGATCACCTGGGCCCAGTTTTAGAAGGCTAGAGTCAATGCTTTTACCACCCAGCTCTTCAAGGTCCTCCTGG
Source organism: Dermatemys mawii (assembly GCA_007922305.1). Classification (NCBI taxonomy): domain Eukaryota; kingdom Metazoa; phylum Chordata; order Testudines; family Dermatemydidae; genus Dermatemys; species Dermatemys mawii. Next base: position 44,023,385 of record ML677335.1, on the reverse strand, counting down.
GGTCTGAAAATCAATCGTTTTTCTTTCTGCTTCACACATGGGTAATAAACACACTGGAACTCTCACTGACTAATAATGCACAAAGCAGGCTGGAATCCAGCTGCCTCGCCCATAGCTGTGTGCTAACCGGAGTAAGGTTATGCTTCCATCAGTCCTAGACTGTGAGGAGATATCAGCTGGCAGTAAAACCCAGGAGTCCTGACTCTCTCCTCTAACTACTAGACTACATTTGCAACATTCAAACTTGAACACAAATTTGCAAGAGTTGGAAATGTTGTTCAGCACTAATATTGCTTATAAGAGAGGAGATTGTTCATTGGGGCACTAAATACCAAATCAATAAAGTAAATAAAATGTAGACTCACACTTGTTAGCAGAACTGCAACATAATCAAGCAAAAAGATTGCACATATTGGGAATCATAGATAGGTATAATAATATTCACTAAATGCCTTGGGATCTCTCTCACCCATCCTCCTCCCCATCTCTGTGTCTCATGTTTGGATGGAAGAGTGAAACAGACTCTGAATGCTGTTGTGATCTGGGAAACACATTAAGGAATGGAGTAATTTTTCATCATGCTTTACTAATGTCATGTTCAATCCTGCATTCCTTGTTTAATCAAACTCCCCATTGACTTCAGAACTTGACCTTCCAACCGTTTATTTCTCTGCTTTTTAGCCTAATGTAAAATCTTTTCTCTTCCTGACTAATATAATTCATTGTTCTATTAAGAGGAAAAATGTAAACAACAGATAAGTCTGGATGTTCTAGAGATAATAGATCAAACATTAATTTAGCCCTGAGGTTCACTTTTACATTTCTGTAAATACAGTCTTTGATACATGATTAGTTTATCATGAAAGAGTTTGCCCAGTGGTGATCGGATTTTCAAAAGCAAGGGGACTTGTTTTGATCATTAGATATATAGGCTCTCTAGCAAAGGGTCCCGCTCCTGGTTTCACTATCACTGCATTTGTCAGCAGCCCCTCTTGCAGCCTCAGGAACTGCAGCATCCTCTTAGTGACTCAGCCCTATGGCTGTTTCACCATCTGTGTTTCTCCCTTCTGGAGGTTAGTATCGCAGTCTAATAGTCCAGTCGCTTCCCTGTGGGGGGGGGGGGGGCAGGAGGGGGAGGGAGGACACCTAGCCTGCCCTCTCGCTCCCCTGGTCCCTGCCAGCAACTGCTCTGTCCGTGGTGCCACAGGACTCACAACCTGCTAAAGACACTGTCCTGACACCTTGGGCTCCCAGCAGCCACTGACCACCTCTGATCCAGCAGCTTCTTTTATGTGAACCCGCTGGATCCTGAATGGTTGTTTCCTGCAGCTCTTCCCTGATTGGCTGAGCTCAACAGAACTCCTCTAGGCTGCTTGGAGGATTCACCTCCACTGCTCACACCTGGGATTAACCCCTTCTACACCTGTGTGGGGTAGACACCCCATTACAAACTGTTTCTAAACAGCCAACAGAGCCATGCCACTTCATCACTACCATCTCCATGTGGTATAGAAGATACACAAAAGGCTCTTATGGCCACTAGAAGCAGAAATATTGCTGGCCAAGATGGCATTTATCCTGAATTCCTTAAGCATATGGGCCAAAGAGACAAGTATGGTTGGCAGATCTCTTTGCTGCTGTATATTCAATGGGAAACATCCCCAAAAGCTGGCATGAAGCAAAGTCACTGCCCTCCTGAAACATGGGAAACCACCAAATGATGCCCCCAGTAATTACCCAATATCACTCCTTTCCACAATTCACAAGTTAATGGAGAGGATCTTACTTGCCCGTTTCATCCATATCATTGAAGCCGTCCTGCCAAAGGAACAGGCTGGTTTTAGACTAGGATGAAGCTGTTGCAACCTGGTTCTTATCATTTCTAGTCACCCTGAAGCTAGCTTCCAGCGGAACCTAAAAACAGGAACAGCACTGATAGATTCATCTTCTGCCTGTAACATGGTATGGAGATAAGGGCTATTGCTCACAGCATCAAGGGTCATCAAATGTGTCGCGCTGTGCAATTCCTGGACACATTGTTGAGCAACCATAGACTACATGTCCATATGAATGGGCAGATCAGGAAAGCATGTGCCCTCAGTGATGGTTTGCCACAAGGTTCTGTGCTGTCTCCTTCACTATTCATCATCCACTCGATGATCTCTGCAGTCCCTTCTAACCCTCTGATTCTATGATTAGTGACTCACCTGACACAATTTTGCATGTTCGTTTATGCTGATGACATGCTGTTGTGGTACAAGGCAAAGATCTCACCACTGTTGGCTACACCCTCTGTACTGATAAGGTGCTATGGAAGATAATGGAAGCTCTGCCCCCACACCTCCGAAACTTTGTCAATAGCTTTTCACCTAAACAACAAAGCTGCCAAGGAACCACTCAATGTCACTTTTGGAAGTCGACAAGTCTGAAATGAGCCATATCTAAAGTACTTGAGTGAAACTATGAATTGAAGCTTGACTTTTAAAGCTCACAGAAAAAGTCAGGCAACAAGGCAAAAACCAGGATTAGCCTCGTTCCAAAACTTGTGGGCCCAACATGGGGGTGCCGATGCACACACACACTTCGAACAGCAACTCCAGTTGCTATGTTCGACTACTGAATATTGTGCACCAGTCTGGGCAGGCAGCTCACTTACAAATTCCTGGACACACAGCTTAGTGCCGTGAAGAGAATCATAACTGGAACATTAAAATCAAGACTTGTTCAATGGTTTCCTGCTCTGGCACATGCACCCTCATTCACAGTCCAGAGAGGGACACACATACATAGCTCATGAGTACAACTGAACCATGGCCTACTTGAATTTACCTTGAGGACCTCCAGAACCTTTTGAAGACAGAGATTAAATCACATAGGCTTTTTGGGGTTGGACTAAAGCTCTTAAGGCATCCTCATTCAGTCCTGAAACACATTGGAAAGAATTTTGAGATAATCTTAATGTCCCAAACAAACACCCAATTGTTGACCCTACCAAAGAACTCACAGCTTTTAAACTACCCCAGAAACAATGATAGGCACTGAACCATTTAGAACAGCATGACTGACGCTGTCATCTTTTACATCTTGGGAAGATGAGAGACTGCACAATGTGACTGCGGACACCAGTTGCAAATGATGTAAGATTGTAAATCGGTGCCGGCTTTGATCATTTGGCAGTGGCATCTGAGATTGACACCAAGCCACTTCTAAAGCTAATCAGTGCCTCGTTAATCTGCACTTGGTTATCTGAATGTTGCTAAGCACCTCTCTTGCCATACAAAAGAAGAAGACTGTAAGGCAGGTTTTCTAATCCCGTAATCATTTTTGTGGCTCTTCTCTGAACCTTCTCCAATTAATCAACATCCTTCTTGAATTGTGGGCATCAGAACTGGACACAGGATTCCAGCAGCGATCGCAGCAGTACCTAATCCAGAGGTAACATAACCTCTCTTCTCCTACTTGAGATTCCCCTGTGTACACATCCCAGGATCACATTAGTCTTTTTGGCCACAGCTTCACAGTGGGATCTCATGTTCAGCTGATTATTCATCATGACCCCCAAATCTCTTTCAGAGTCACTGCTTCCCAGGACAGAGTCCCCCATCCTGTAAGTACGGCCTGCATTCTTTATTCCTACATGTATACATATACATTTAGGCATATTAAAATGCACTGTTTCCTTGCACCCAGTGACCTGTCCTCTTCACTATTTACCACTCCTCCAATTTTTGTGTCACCTGCAAACTTTATCAGTGATGATTTTGTGTTTTCTTTAAGGTCACTGATAAAAATATTAAATAGCATAGTTCCAAGAACCAATGCTTGTGGATCCCACTAGAAACCCACCTGCTCAATGATAATTCCCCATTTATGAATAAATTTGAGATCTGTCAGCTAGCCAGTTTTTAATCTATCTAATGTGTGCAATATTAATTATATATCTTTCTAATTTTTGAATCAAAATGTCCCATGGTACCAAATCAGATATAATGATCTTGTTGTTAGTATCTTGCTGTGAGAACTTGCTCCTTGTAGGATCTAGACTGGCTCCTTTATCTGCCCTTGAGAACATTCCAGCTTCCTGATAGGTTTTTCTGTGGTGCTCATTACTATAATGTCTGGGAACCTCATGGATCTGAATTCATTTGCTTTCACAAGACTCCTGTGAGGTAGGGAGCCAGTTTTGTGCCTGTTATACAAAGGGGACCTGAGTCACAGAGAGTCCTAGATGTGGGAAAACACTTAAGCACATGCTTTCTTGATGCAGGGCCAGGGAGATTAAGTGACTTGTCCATGGATGCATAGGAATTGCTACCCGGGATCAGATCCAAAATCCATCTAATCCAGGATTCTGTGTCCAACAGTGTCGAATACCAGATGTTTCAGAGGACAATGCAAATTCCTGCAACTGTAAAACTTTTTAGTGGACAAGCATGGAACCAGCTGCCAACAAAAGAAGCTTCTTTCTAACTCCTGTTGATGAGTGTTTAGCAAATGCCCAACACATGTCCCTTCTCCATTTTAAAATATCTCCTGTCTCATTTATCTGTGGATTTTCTCATTACTCATATGGATGTGTAATCCTCTTCTGAATCCTATTAATCTCTTGGCCTCAGTGAGATCTAGTGGAAATGAGTTCCATAGGATAATGATGTGTTTTGTAGAGAAAATATTCCCTTACGTATACGACAGCCAAGAATTGAAACCAGATCTCCTGGGTCTCCATCCAGTGATTCAACACAAGACCCTCCTTCCTTCCATTTAGTTTGCTCCATAAGCATCTGTTAGACACAGATAATAATTACAGAGTTGTGACAGGTTCTAGAGCTGAGAGCAGAATTTGGCTCTTTAACTGCATTCCTCAGAGAATTACCTGTCAGCTCAGCTATGAGGCAAGGATAATTTTAAATAAATCGACAACGATTTAATATTCCAGAAAATCCGGCAGTTTAAACAAAAAACATCAGCCAATTTTCCTAGAGGTTTCTGCAAATGTCTCCCAGCTATTGGGTTACTATGTTGACATTGCTGGTTTCCTGGGGGAGCAGTGGTGCCAATTAGGGAAAACTGCGGGGGGGAAGGGATGACAAACACCTTTTCCCCCTACGTTTTTTGTGTTTGCTCAAAGTCCCACAGGCCATGGAGTCAGGGGGAGGGGAGGCAACAATGGCCCAGTCGCTTTTAAGCCGTAGTTTGGTACTAAATCGGTACAGCTGCTGCTGGACTGGTCCGGAGCATTGCTCTGGCTGTGTGGTCACAGTGCCACTCACATTTGAACCAGCATCTCCTCTGTACAGCTGGAGGGTCAGCCAGTCCAAGTGGTGATGGAACGTGGTGCACGGGAAGTCTGCTGAGAAGTCAACTCCTGGCTGCCGGCTTATGCATTGTATAGGTAAGAGGGAGAGGATACTCCCTGGCTGATGGAGACCTGGGGACCCTGAGGCCATAGAGGGCGAGAGGCACATGAGTAGGGAATGGAATGGGGTCCTTGCCAGGGGTGGGCAGGAATTGGACTTTGTTCCCTACAAAAAAAAGCTGAGTTGGTGCCAATGGGTAGGAAGGAGGACCCGAAGCAGAGCTCCATGTGGCTTGAAAGCTTGTCTCTCTTGCCAGCAGAAGTTGGTTCAATAAAGGATATGACTTGCCCTCACCTCTCTGATATCCTGGGACCAATATGGCTACACCACCATCGCAAACAATGATCTCTGTACTCAGTTAGGGGAAAGTAAGAGTTTTCTTTTTTATAGGACTCCACTCCAGGTAACGTTGGAACTACCTCCAGCCCAGCCCCAATACACTAGGAAATTAGAGGGATATACCTTAAAAGGAAACCTTAAACTATGTAGAGTACTGAAAGACATTTATTCAGGACAGCTGGACTCAACTTTCCAGCTTGACTGATGACTTACCAGTGACCAAACCTCTCTGGGGAAAATTCTTCAATGTTGTACATCGAGAGCAGAGCCGCATGAATAAATGATTGGTTTTGGTTCGCCAGCAGTTACAATAAATAAATAAAAATTCCGTTTGAGCCAAACCAAATTTGAAAATTGCAATAAATGGCAACGAATTGAAAAAAAAAATCCATTTTGGGTCCAACAAAATATGTTGTCTGACCTGAACCAAAACTTTTCAGGCATTTAAGAATGGTTAGATTTGCAAAAGAGCCAGAATGAGTTGCCTTTGTGAATAACAATATGGACCATACATAAGAAGAGTGAGAGGGGCTGTATACACTGCTGGTAAGGGCACTCAGCTAGGAGATGGGAGGCTCACGATCCAGTCCCTGATCCAATGAGGGTTTTTTTAGAAAAAGTGGAGCAGCTTTAATGGGAGAGATTGAGAGACCCCTCCTCCACATCCCCAAATATCCCATAGCCCAGTGCCTAGGCCACTATCTCGCAATGTGGGGGACCCAACTACATCCCTTCTCCTCATCAAATAGAGACGGAATGCAACCACATCGCAGGTCAGTGTCCTAACCACTGGACTAAGAGTTATAAGAAGTCTTTCTCCAGCTAGTTTGTGAATGGCACTCAGTACTGAAAACAAAAGTGGGAGCTGAATCTATTTGGCTAATTAGAGTTAAATTTGCAGCTAGTTTCAGGTTGACCGAAACTGCGCTTATTGCCAAACTATTTGTGTGGAATTTTTCATCCAGGTCTAATCCAGAGTAACTCCACTGACTTCAGGGCGGCTCTTCCGGATGTACGCTAGGTCACTGGGAGCAGAATTTGGCCCAGAGTGTTGGGTGAAGATGAACCTCTGGCGTTGGAGCCAGATTCCAATCTCAGTTATTCTGGGGAAAGTCCAAGGTAATGTCACTGAAATCAGCGCAGTTACGCCTGGTATACACTGGTGTAACTGTGATCAGAATCTGGCCCTCAGGCTAAAAACTGAATGCTGGGGACACATAAACAGCTTAACCTATTCCCTTCTTTACATTAAGGCTTCCAACTTTTTGTAGCTGCAGAGAAAGTATCCTGACTCGTTTCCCACACGAATAATAATAGAAGAGTTGACTTAATAGCAATTCTCAGCTCATCAGGAGGATCCAACGTGTTTGATCTATATCTGGTCTCCTGCTAGCAAGACCAAAATAATCTAAGCAAAACAGCATTAACAGGAAGCCTGCTTTTTTCAGTAAGAACAACTGAAAGAACATGGAATCTTAAATACAGCAGGTCCTAAATGCATTGGTTTTACCATGAACTATGTCCATTGTTACATCTGCAGTGCCCTGCATAATTCTGGGATTCCCCATAGCTCTATAGTTTCACGCACATATGAGTTTAGCCAATACAAATGGCACACTCATACTTTTACTGGTGTAAATGAAATATTCAAGTAAGAAACAAGATAACTTCAAATAACCAGCTCAACTTGATAGCAAAGGGGACAAGGCTTTGGATAGGATTTCTGTTAGACTTACTCACTTACTATAGGTATGAAGGCCTAGGAAAGGCATTGTTGGGGAATACTACCTTAAAATGACTCCCATAGAGCTAGCTGACTTTTTTTAAAAAATTATAAGATGTATGTATTTATTGTAAAAGAAAAAAAAAGAGGGTTCATAAAAATATTTTTCAGCTCCTCTCCCTCTAATGTCTTTCATTATATTTTTGTTTTTCTTTAATGAGTTTTTCTTTACTTTCTTTCTGAAAATAACACTTTCAACACTTTGTTTACTGTTTTCCAATTAACTTTTCTTGCAAGACAGACAGTCAGAAAATGGGGAAAATACATTTTTTTCTGCACTTCCTTAACTTTTCAGATTTTCCCAGAGGAAAATCATTATTTCTTGACAGGAAAGTTTGGAATGGGGAGTTTCCCCTCAAAAATTCCCCAGGAAGAACTCCCATTTTCTAGTCGCCCAGAGCTAGAGATGTACCCACTTTGGATCCCCAGATCCATCCTTTCCCCAAACTTTGCAGCTGTTTGGATTTGGATCTGACTCCAGATCTGAATCTATACCTTGCACCAGGTTAACTCTAGTGAGGTCAATAGGAGTTTTGAGCACAAAAGCACTAAGAAATTAGATATTTGTATAATCTTTCATATTAATAGTTATCTATCTGGTCAATTTGTCCAAAAGATCATAACAAAGCTTAAATCAAGGAATAAAGAATGAATCCTTCTTTTTAGCAAAGTGGAGAGACAGAAGAAATGAACCATTTTGCATTAAAATGAAAGGAAACTAGATACTAATATTTTATGTGGAGCTAATAATGAATAATATGCAGTTGATTCGTCTAACATATTACTGAGCTGATATATCAATTTGCTTGTCATAGAATGGTTTTTTTTCCTCAGAAAATTTTGACTTTTGATCAAAAAATAAAAAACCTGAAAAACTAACAAATTTTAGTCTTCAAAAACAAACAAACATTTGAAAACATCCAGATCCCAAAAATATTCTTTGGCTAAAAACTGCTGAAAACCAAAAAAATGTATAGTTGTCACCAAACATTTTCAGGTTTTGGATTATTGTTTTATTTTTAGTCTTTGTTTTTTTTTTAACAAACAAAAGGAAAAAAAATTGAGGAAAGCAGACATCAACATTTCATTTAGTCCAAAGTCTAATTTTCCAATGAAAAAACTTTTTAACAGAACATTTTCTACCAGTCCTAACACCAATGTTGTGCTGCATTTATTTACAGACCCATTTATATGGAAATGGCAGAAAAAGAGAGTATTTTACTGGACTGTAGTTACTATAACCTAGAGATGGGCCAGACCCAGAACTCCAGATCCAAACACACCATACTCCAAAATGCAGGCTTGAAATATCCTGGATCTAAGATCTGAATTTTTTTTCCTGTTTCTGTTATAAATCCCATAAAAACTGATCTGCCAAACCAGCTAGAGCCTCATATATAGTCTCCAGATGAATTTCAGAGACATCTACATCTCAGTTTTGTCCCCTTTGAGATGTAGGATTTTTAATCACGATTTACACACAAAAATGTCTTTCTTTCCAGTGGACATTACTTTTGTCCACAAGGAAAACATCTCTCATTCTAATGCAGCATGCCACCATCATTTGTCTGTCAGAGCTGGATAATAATGGTTTTGCCTGTCTCTCTCTGTGATTGTTTTAATTACTGGGATGAATTCTTCCCTATAGTAACCAAATGGTACAGGGCCTTCTGAGAATGGCATGGATGCCACTGCGTGTGAATTTGTATGCCTTGATTTTGAAATTACACCCACTCCAAAGATATTCATTGGATGTATTGCAGCAAATCTGTGCCAACTCACACGTATCATCCCTCTAATACCCAATGTGGATAATCAGATCTTCATTCAATAAAAGCAACTCACAGCCTTCTACTCCAAACAGCTACTACCCAGTTCATTACAATATTTAATTGTTTTATAATTCTCTGTCTATTCCTTCTTCTTACTGCTGCTTCTAGGGTCATTCATGGCCATGGGATGAACTGATGTCCAGAACAGCCAGAGTTTTGTGATTCTCCTCTTTCCCTCCAGATGTTCTTTAATTCCACAGATTCACATGTATCATCCTAACCAGCCCCTATAGCAGTCAGAGGAAGAAGCCACCATCCTTGCTAGACTCCCTGCACCATCAGAGATTAAACAGGAAAGAGACAGGCATCCTGTTCTCCGAAAGCTGTCTGTAGCCACAATTGTATGTGATCCCATTTCAGAGTCCTCTCTAGGAGGTATGTGGAGTCCCAGGCTATGGCAGGTGGGTGTTGGCTGCTTTCCCATAAATTATTACGCTTCATGGCGGTGGCTTTATTAATATTATTCTTGTGTTTAGTTATTTCCTGGTATGTCTGCCCAGTGGGTAGATACAGGAAATGTCTATGCATTAGCACAGCCTGCAAATAGGTCCCTCTGGTCATTTTGCATGTTGGATCTATAATCACTTGAGGCCATATTCCAGGGTGGAATCTATGGTGGTATAAACTAGCCCCCCTTACACATGTCCCTACATCTAGTTACTCCTGCAGTTCCAATGTAGGAGGGAGTATAAACTGTTGTATATACACCAGCTAGAAAATTAAATTGCAAAATTAGTCTTAATTCACTGCTTTAGTTATTTCCCTGCAATGGGGATACTATTTTGGGTTAAAAGGATTCTATTTTGCTTTAGCTCAAATCTATAACGTTTCCTCCTGCACTACTTAAAAGTTGAGAGAGTCCATTTTTTCCCTCTCCTCATGCTTTAGAAGTGACTGAACTGTTTTTGCTCAAACTTTTGGAAAAAATATTTTGGGACAGAGATGAAGCCTGGAAAATTTCAGCCCCCAAAGCAAGCACTTCAGAAAAGGAAGTGATTTTAAACAAGGGGTTAACAAAGAAATCTTGTTATGGCCTTATCTATAGAAGTTGCTAGCATCCCTCCCTTATAATTCATGAGCAGATCCTTCATCAAGGCATCTCTGGTAAAGGATGGGATACTTTAGTACAGTATGTTCTGCTTTCTGTTTAACAAGATAGTAATGCAGGCCTGATTCATTCTTACAAAGGACTTTTTCAAAGCAGTCTACAATCCATAACAAACTGATCTCCACAAAGTAAATCAGTATTATTATCCCATTTTACAGATGAGAAAACTTGGGCATGGAGCCACATTCAGAGATGATGTACAAGATGTTGTGATGGAGTCAGACCAGAAGGGTATAGGAGAGTGCTGGAAGGCAGGTATATCAGCCTCAGGATGTGTAGGTCCCTGTTCCCTGGATAGCCAAATAAAGGCTACTCCAGGCCAATCAGAAAGCTTCTAGAAAGGAGTAGAAACAGCTAGCCTGATTGGGACACCTGAAGCCAATCAGGCACTGGCTGAAACCAGATAAAAACCTCCCAGTTAGTCAGGTGGGCTGTGGGTGTCAGGAGCTGTGGAAGGAGGTTGTGCTGTTGGTGAGACTGAGTGTTGGACAACATATACAGAAGGAAGGAGACCCTGAGGTAAGGGTGAAGTGGAGTTTGAAGAAGCGGAGACTGCTGTGGGGAAGTAGCCCAGGGAATTGTATTTGTGTTTGTGCCTAAAAGGTCAGCCATCTTAGCTGATACTATTAGGGTCCCTGGGCTGGAGTCCGGAGTAGAGGGCGGGCCCGGACTCCCCCCTTTTTGTCTCCCCTAATTACTTACTGAGAAAGGGAGGTCACTCTGGGGCCTGGATGAGTTTCTGAGGCCCCTAAATCTGCCAGGAAGCGCAGGACCCACAAATACAGACTCGGAACTTTGTCACAAGGGTTAAAGAGCTCATGAGAGAGATCTACTCCTTCCCACTGTCCATTGGCCAACTGGTGTCCCCAAGCAGCTGCAGCTCTGAATGGGACGGTCAGCAGTAAAGAATCAATGCACAGTGTGGGCGGGGGAGGGGCGTATAAAACTTGGGCCATACCTGAGTTCCGTGTAGCATTCTCTCTGGGGACTTTTCCAATAATGATTTTAAAACTCAGGTCCCATCTGCTCTGCTTGGACATTAAAGGTCCTGTGGGAGTTCCTGGAAGAGTGGGGGTTTGCCCTAGTGTGCTTAGCCAAAAAGCCCCTTCCCACTGCTGCCTCAGAGGTGCTGCATGCCATGTGGCTGATGACCTCTGTGCCAGGATGATAGAGGCAAGGATGATGATAGAGGCAAAAAGGCTCATGAGGCTAAACCTCATGCGGCCTATACCTCGGCTCAAATCTCATCCTCGCGATACCTAAGCCCAGCGCCCATTGAAGGAATTACAGGCAATTCTTCAAAGGCAATGTTTTATCCTGCACCCAGTCCTACAGCGTGCAAAATTCTCACTGAAGTCAACAGGAGCGTTGCCAGAGCAAGGTCTGTGAGTTTGTGTGTTATAAATGATTGGCCATAAAAATAGCTGCACCGCAAACTCACTGCTCACAGACTTGTAAATGTGCACAGTAAAACTAATCCAATTGCTGCCTCCAAATGTGTTTCTTATTAGAGATCTCTCCTGACCCGAAGAGTGTCCATAGCGTGTTTTTCCTTCTTCCTCTACATATATTTCTCTCTCACACACAAACATTTTTGGTTCATTTCAAAACCTGGCAGCAGTTCTGGACGTTTCCACTATTTATTCATCTCCGCATGCTGGCAAAGTCTGTGGGGTTTCAGAATATGATCTTTTACCCCTGTAGGAAGAAGAAGAAGGAAAAAAAGAGAAGGTTACAAATCTGGCAAAGATCATACAATAACATCAACCCAGACCCTCATCCGAGTGAGACGAACAACAATGTGCAGATTTTATTAAAAGTTTAAAAAGCTCTTTTCCCACAACAGAGGGACTTGAAGCCAAAAATAAGCAAGCCTGAACTCTAGCTTTGCCCATGGTAATGAGCTGTTGTTCCCCTGGTGGACTGTTGAGGATTGTTTGCTTCACCCTGTGTTGCACTCTCATCTCTGAGAGTTGTCAATTAAAAAATACATTGCACGGCCCAAAAAAGAAAATGTTTTCTTTAGTAACTAATGACATGATTAACCCCTCCTGCCTCCTCCCCCCACCACACACACACATATTAAATGTTTCTTGAAGAAAAAATAACATTTTTATGGCTGAGTGCTTTTCCATGTATGGTGCCTCCTGCTTGAACAGAAATCCAGAAGTCACTTGATGTCAATCTTAACAATTGTTGATGAGAACTGGGGAGATGGATCTTGACTCTGATATTCTCTACGCTCACAGCATGCCTATGTAATGCCCTGTGATTTCCCAGCTGTGAGCGGTGGATAGCACCCAGAACCTCCTGCATTATACATACAGGCATCTATGTGAACTAAAGAAGAGCCCCCTTAGATGTCATTTGCACACAACTCTAGTCACTAGGATCAGTTACAAGAGAGAGATGTGATCACACCACAAGGCCATTGAGGGACTAATCTTACTCACAACTCAGGCTGTTTCATCAGGGCAAATTCTGATCTCAGTTAAACCTGGAATAACTATTGGTTACAATGAGGTGACTCTTGATTTACACTGGTGTAAATAAGAGCAGAATTTGGGTCAATGGGGGCTCTGCTCATGTGATGAGTAGGCAAAGAGAGGAAAATCAGGCCACTCAAAAGCAGAACATTAGAGTCAAGATCCACCACGGGGATCTGAGTTGAAAGTTTGCCTTAAAAGGAAATGGAGAAACATATGCAACTGGGAACATATTCAACCAGGCATTATTGGGGCAGTGCACAAATCTCTGGGTGAGATTCTCTGGCCTATGTTATGCAGGAAGGTAGATTAGATAATATGATGGTCCCTTCTAATGTTAAAATCTCTGACTCTGAGATATAATCAAAAAAAAAAATAAAACATTTTTAGAAGGACCCATTTCCCAGATCCTCCATTTCTCTTTTTATTTCCTGTTTTGTGGCTGCCGTACTTCTCTGAATGAAACAAAAAGTCCTTCCTTTCTTAAAATGAAGGCTTGTTCAAGCAAGTTTGAAACAAATAATTCCCAGCAGAAATCTGAGGACAATATTTATCCATCAGACTTGACACTGATTTGCAAGTTTGACTCCAGCAGCAATCTGATCTCCATAGAAACCAGCACCTTAAATTGGTTTTTGAGCTTGAGGGTGTTTCAGAAAGAGTCTTAATCTTCTGTAAACCAAGACACTTATCCCATAAGAGGATTTTACACAGAGCCTCGGTTGGAATTTTGAATCAAATTATATTAAATCTGAACATTTTTCAAGCACTCAGACAAGTTTAAAATCCAATGGAGTCAAAACATTTCCAGCCAATAATGCACAGCTTTTTACACTATTAAATGCTACTTTCCTTCTGTCTACAGCATGTCACTGGATCTTCCAGCGCAATATGAAACTGCTGTGTAAAGAATGCTAATAAAAGGTCCACGCATTCATTTCCTCCTCTTTGGACTCTCTTAGGGCAAGGCACACAAAGGTAATTCAGGAGGCACATTCCAAGCTCTGTCGCTTGGAATGAAATCTATATGCATCCTCTAGGAGATACTTTGAAGAGGCCAAATGGATGACAAGAAAGCAGGCATTCCTGAGTGCAAATCTTACCTCTCCCATACACTTGGCTTGTAACCCTAGGCAGGTCACTGGACTCCTCTGGGCCAAAATCTGTTGATGTAACTTATACCTTTTTGTGGCTCCTTCACTGTGCACGTTACTCCATCTTAGACTTTCTCTAGACCTTTTAGACACACACCTGTAATTTGCACTTCACACTGACATATCATCTCTGAATTTGGGTCAAATCCTGAACTAATACGTAAAATCCCTGATGTTCACTTAGACTCCCTTATGCCTATGTATACCCCCTTACTGAGGTAAAGGAGAGTCCAACCTGGTGTAGTTCACACCAAATGGCAGAAGAGAGGAACAGAACAAGAAAAGCAACTAACAGAAGAGTGTAACAAGACGTCAATTAATGTATCTTCACCCTGTTGGACCTTACACCAATTGGACTCTCCTGTGCATTGATGAGAGAAGTAAGTAAGTAATGGGTAAAGAGTATACATCATCTCTTAATTTGTACATTGTGACAAAGTTCCAAGTCTGTATTTGTGGGTCCTGTGCTTCCTGGCAGATTTAGGGGCCTCAGAAACTCATCCAGGCCCCAGAGTGACCTCCCTTTCTCAGTAAGTAATTAGGGGAGACAGAAAGGGGGGAGTCCGGGCCCACCCTCTACTCCGGACTCCAGCCCAGGGACCCTAATAGTATCAGCTAAGATGGCTGACCTTTTAGGCACAAAACACAATACAATTCCCTGGGCTACTTCCCTACAGCAGTCCCTGCTTCTTCAAACTCCACTTCACCCTTACCTCAGGGCCTCCTTCCCTCTGTATGATATGTTGTCCAACACTCAGTCTCACCAACAGCATAACTTCCTTCCACAGCTCCTGACACCCACAGCCCACCTGACTAACTGGGAGGTTTTTATCTGGTTTCAGCCAGTGCCTGATTGGCTTCAGGTGTCCCAATCAGGCTAGCTGTTTCTACTCCTTTCTAGTAGCTTCCTGATTGGCCTGGAGTAGCCTTTATTTGGCTATCCAGGGAACAGGGACCTGCACATCCTGAGGCTGATATACCTGCCTTCCAGCACTCTTCTATACCCTTCTGGTCTGACTCCGTCACACCCTATACCCTGAGATCTTTGCTACCGCATGCAAAATAGGCCCCACCTTTGGCTCGTTGAGGGTAAGTGGTTAATATGCTCTGAATATTTTTTAATTCACTGCCCATGGAAGGTGGCATAGGAACAAGATTGTGTTGCTGAAGGTTGGCAGTGGTTGGGGGTGCACAGTGTTTGGAAGGGCAGCATAGAGAGCTTGGACGGGAGTAATCATTCATAAGAGGCATCCAATCAACCGTGACTCCAGTGAGAAGGGACAGGCAGCAAGGGGAAGGAGGTTCTGGGGTGTTGTGCATGGAATCAGATGAAGGAATTGGCTCCATGCAGGTGGAGTTGGGGGTGGTGCAAACCCGGTGTGTGTTATCAGACAGGGGCAGTGCGGAGATGTTGCAGAGTGCTGGGGCTGTGTACATGGTAACAGAAAGGAAGCATTCCTGCTGGGGCACATGGAATCCTACTGGCAGGGAAGCAGTGCCTGGAGCAGACAGCCAGTTAAACTGATTCCCTGTGCAGCTGAACCAATGGCATTTCCCATGTGTATGCTCTGGGAAACCAGCTTCTGAGCAATACGTCTGGGCTGTCAGCATCCAGTGTGAGTGGGATGGTTCTACAGTGGCCCTTCCAAGAAACCTGCCCACTCAAACATCATTGCTGCCGGGAATAATGCCTGTGCAAACTTCCTCTCCTCCATGAATCAGTTTATCTAAACCCCTGCCACAGTGCAGCTCATCTTCCTAAACTAGGCATACCCTTTGCTGAACGTGATTGCTCTTCTACAGTAGCAGCTTTGCACATGTATGAGAGATCCAAACATTTTTGCTGTGCTGTAAACAGTACTGGTTGTCCAACTTTGTCAGGCTGCCGGGAGACAATGCACCAGACTCACACTGTAATGGGGTTTACACTGATTTGCAAATGATTTGTTCTTGCTTCCGAGGCAACAGAGAGTTTTTCAGTGGTATTCTGTGTATCAGAACCCAGAAACCTTCCTTCTCAGGTCTCATCAGCTACGGCTCTGTGGCCATGTGACACAGTGCATTGTGGATTGTATCCCAGACTGCAGCGGGTGGTGGTTATTTTGTGTATACACTGGGGGAAACAGTGGGTCATGAGTACTGAGCTTAGGACAGAATGGAATACTGTAATAACACAGAGTGTGAGCATGAGCAGTCAGTCTGCAGGGTTCCCTCTCCCACTCCTGTTTCACCAGCTGCATCTCAAAAGTAGTCTGCCCCTTTAAGGCTATAGAGACCTTGACAAGGGGCCATTTTGTTACCCTGTGCTTAGATCTAAGGGCTGGTCTACAGTAGGGGAAGGGATGGACTGAAAATACGCAACTTCAGCTACATGAATAACGTAGCTGAAGTCGGCGTATCTTCGGCCGACTTACCTGCCGTCCTCATGGCAGCGGCGGTCGGCAGTGCACTCTCCCGTCAACTCCAACTTGTGCCTCTTGGCAAGCTGGAGTTCCGGAGTCGAGAGGGGCACCATTGGCGAGCAATTTATCGCGTCTTAAGGAGATGCGATAAATCAATCGCCAAAAGATAGATCACTACCCGCTGATCCCAGATGATGATCCCAGATCCCACGTGACTCCCACTCCAGTTTTGGGCCTGAATGTCGGCCTTCACTTTTCTAGCTGGAGTGGGAGCCCAAGGCCTCACATTCCCAGCAGCAGTTTTCTGGTGATGATGGGAGAAGCCAGTGCCATGCACTTGATAAAGCGTGTGTACTTTATACAAAATGCACTCTTCAGGTATGTCTTTAGGTCCCACTCTAGCAAAAGTTCAGGAGTGTTTGGATCTGTGATTCTGGACTTGGCTATAACAGAAAGAAAGGTAGCAGTGAATTTCTGATCCAGGATTGGATTCAGACTCTATCACTTTGCTTTCCCCCCAAGTCCAGGGTTGTTGAGATAGGGGTTTGGTTCATGCTTGTTTCTAGTGTAATGTAAAATCTTATGTTAACTATCAGCACTTTCTTTTTCTTCTTCTTTATTATGTGCATTTCAGTATTTGGAAAACTAATTTGCATAAAAATGTTCAGTTTTTGAAAACCAAAACTACATAAAACATGTTCTGAAAACTGAAAAAATTTACAGATTTGATAATAAAAAAGCCCCAGAACAGTTCAACAAAAATGGCAATTATCCATGAACTTTGTTTTGTAGTAAAGGGTTTACTGAAAAAAATATTTTAACAAAAAAAATTCAGCCAGCTCTTCTGATCAAGGAAGCTCCAGACTTATGTCAGCACCTGGAAAGAAAATTGAGAACATTAAAGGTAAATGTTGGGTGAATTGTATGCAATATTTTCTGCAAACACTGGTTCATATTTTTAAATGAATTTGCTGCAGCCAGGTTCTTTCCTATGCATGTTCGATGGGCATTTGCTAGGTCACGTTTTCTTGGCAGGAATTTGTTAAAAGCACCAGCATGCATGGACCTGAAGTTTATACTTCCACCGGAGAGTAATGACATTGGAAATACTTGTGCACTCCATACTGGAGTATAAAAGAACGCCTTGTGACTTCTCTGACCAACCACAACTACTCAACCCAGTTTGTTCTCATAGCAAATAGTGAATACGTAGCAATTAGTTGTTAGAATCAATGGATCCCAACGTTCTTTGTGTAATGTTGAATGATGAATAAGTTCAGGGAAACCACAACTTGCGTGGTGACAGACTTGGAACAAGGCATTAATTTTTCTTTATTTTCTTTTCTGCTCACAAGTATGTGCTCAGCCTTGGTTATAAAGCACCCGGGTGAGTATGATGTAAAACGAGAAAACAAATCCAGCTTTTGTAAGGGCCAAAATTATGTTCATCAGCCCGTTTTGTAGAAA
This sequence comes from Dermatemys mawii, assembly GCA_007922305.1. Classification (NCBI taxonomy): domain Eukaryota; kingdom Metazoa; phylum Chordata; order Testudines; family Dermatemydidae; genus Dermatemys; species Dermatemys mawii. The sequence continues at coordinate 44,005,457 of ML677335.1, read as the reverse complement.
CTGCAGCGGAGCGCGGAAGGGGCTGCTAATTACAGTCAAAATATGCAAGGCTGTGGAATGTGGTGCTCTGGCTGTCTTTAGGGAACAGTAATCTTAACTGGAAGGAAGGTTGCTGCTGGGGGAGGCAGGGGTTTTTCTAAACACAAACTCTGCCAGATCATAAAGAAATGGGAAGGAATCTTGATTAAATGGGGATTTCAAAAGAGGGGAAGTTGTGACCCTTGTGTACATGCACCAAGCAGCCTGCTGACCCCTCCAGTACATGGGTCTAGAGTGGGGGCTCTCTAGAAGGTTATTGCCCCAAGTGAGGTTGGAAGGGGCTTTCTTGAGGCTCCCCTGCAGCTGCTACAAGCTGAGCGAGCCCTGTGGAGGACTACTCCCCCTGCTGGAGCTGCAGGGGCTCTGGGGAAGCCCTGTGGATTCCTGCTCCCCACTCTAAAAGAAATGCAGAAGACAAGGGGGCTATTGATGGGTGGTCTGTACCCCTGGTGGAGCTGCCAGTGACCGAACAGAGTAAAGTGGGGGGATGCTACCCACACTTGGGCTGCCAGAGCTACCATGGACCCTGCTGCAGACTTGCTGCTAACACTCGGAGCGCCCTCTGAGCTCTAGGTCCCTCAGCCTGCTGCAGGAGCTCTGAATGAAGACCACTAAAGGAGAACTCTTTCCCCCCTAGATCTGCCTGTGGAGCCCTCTGGAAAGCCATTCCGTCTACAGGAGCTGCCATAGTATGAAGGAACATGTTGAACACTCACACCTCTTCGCTGGAATTGGGAAGCCCACTGGGGGTTCTCTCTCCCGCATCTGGAGGAGCCTTCTGGAAGTTCTTTGTCCCTGTTGGAGGTATCAGAGATCCAGGGGTAGCCAGCTATAGGTTCCCTCCCTCCACTCACGCCTGAGCTTCCTGAGGCTTGAGGGTGCCTTCTGGAAGCTGCCATTTATAGCAACACGGTGTGCAGCAGTCACAGCTCATAGAAATGGCATCGTGGAACTCAAGGCAGGAAGTGCTGCTATAGTTATGCACAGTTAGAAATTGGCTGAGCCGCGGTCTGGCAGACATATTGGAGCCTCCCTCGCCAGTGAGCTCCACAGCGTCTACAAAGTCAAAATAACAGACACCCTCTGGAGAATGCAAGAAATGCATGCCAGCCCTGGATCCCACCCTGAGACTGGCACAGCATCCAGAGACATGTCCTTGAACTCTTGTATAAGCGGGGGAATAGCCCTGCTATTGTGGGGAACTTTCCAGCTTCTGCACTACCCCAGTGAAATGAGCTAGCGGAAGGATCTGAGTCCTCACTCCCACTTCCTTTACCCAGAGGCCTCCCTCCCTTAAGGACTCCCCTTGCACTCTCCTGTCTGGCAGAGTCTTTGTAACCCCAACAAGGCTGGGCCCAGATTTCCTGGGGGGCTTGACCGCAAACCCTGCTGTGGTTACCGAGGTCAGGGGCTAGGGTGTCCTCACTCCAGGGTGCTCTCTTTGCACTAGGCACTGCCCTGGCCCACTGATCATTGCATACAACTTAAAGCAAATGCAAATTATTTAATCAACAATTTCTCTTAAAATGAATAAGGAAAAATTAGAAAGGTTAGAGAAAACACATCACCCTGCTCTGTGGCAGGGAGCATCACACACAAAGTCTCTGGAATGTCAGGGCAGTTCACAGTCTGCTCCTTGTACGTCCCAGGCCCCTTCTCAGCTGTGCTGCAGGGATGCTGTGGCTTGGACACGTGCTCTGGTGGTGGTCACACGCTCTCAGGCTCTGGACTGCTCCAGCCCCAGTTCTATCAGCTCCAGCTCCACGCTGCCTCAACACAGCTGCTGCTGCTTTGCTCCAGCCCCCTGGGCTGCTTCCCTGGCCCCTCTGGCTCTGGCTGTTACAGCTCTGCTCCTAGGACAGGTCTGCTCTGTAGGCAGCTCTTGTGTCTCTGCCTCCAGCACTGACCTGCTTTGTGGGCTGCTTTTCTGGCCTCTCTAGCTCTGGTTCCTGCAGTCCTGCTCCCAGGGCAGGTCTGCTCTCTCTGGGCTGTGCTCTGCCTTTGGGGCTGCAGCTCTGCTCTCAGCACCGGGTCTGTTCTCTCTGGGCTCCTTCTCTGGCCCCCTCTGGATCTGGCCCAGCTCAGCTCTGGCCTCTGCTCTCTCCTTAGCTTGGCCTACTCTGTATGACCCAGACAATCCCAGCTCACACGGAGGACGAGACCCACTCTGGCCTCCTGACTCCTTGATTAGCTGCCAGCCCTGTCAATCAGGCTGACCTGGAGCATTGGCCTCTCCCCATTGTCCCTGGGGACTGTCAGTCTCAGGGTCCTGATTTCCCATTGACCTTCCCCTTTTGGTCCTGGGAGATAATAATCAAAACACCCCACGGAGTGTAAGTCCCCTTACACTTGCAAAGAATTTATTCTTGATTGAAATGTTGTCACAATAAATGTACATAGTCGTTGAATCTGTAGCAGATGTAGGTGTCTTAGTTAATTAACAGCAGAGAGGAAAGTAAAATATACAGAGGCAAAAAATTCATCCAACCTCATGGCAAAGAAACTCTCTGTATTGCAGTTCTGTATTTCCTCTGGAACACAATCTAGAGCGAATGTAGTAAGCCATTAAAGTACTGATCTTGTATGTTCTCATTCTATTTACCAGAGACTTATTATTTCTAATGTAAGTATGTATGTAAGAAAGAAGGAAAGAAAGGAAGAGAAAAGGAACAAACCTTTTGGAATATTTTCAAATAGTTTTCCATCCCAGTTCTGATTTTTTAAAATTTATATGATGGAAGGATCTAAGGGCCTGATGAAGACTGGCAACCCTAGTGCTAGGTGCCATACCTACACATAGTATAAGACAGTCCTTGTCTCAAATTGCTTCCTACTTACAGAGAGAAGACATGGGGAAGCACTATTACCTGCATTTTGCAGATGGGCAGAGGGACGAGACCTTTCAGGATTATTTAGTAAAGCTGCTGTCTATGGAGCACGGGGTTCTAAGGTCAAGTCTCATCTGGCTGTGGTAACGTGCAGGGTGCCGACTGCCAGATGTTGGGGACATGGCTAATTGATTCTGTCTGCACTGTTATCCAGCCCTCAACCAGCAGACATAACAATATCCCAGGAGGTGACATTTTAAACGCAACCTTAAAGAATTTACCTTTATGCGGCATGAAATTCCAGGTCCCACAGTGTAACGACTTTGTAAATATTGCTAAGGCAAGGCCAGCGAGGACGGGACTTGTGCAACTTTATCTACTTATAATTTTGCTAACATCAAACAGGTGGGCCTCTGACCCAACAGTAATTTCAGGGATTCCTGGTAACCCCTCACTGAAAAAACTGGAGAGACTTCACATGTGAGTTGGGTGACATGGAAATGGAGAGCTGAGTATTACCAGTATGTTGACAGTACCTAAGCCCAGCTGTCTCACTTCTACGTACACGCATTACTCCGGAGGTGCGATGAGATGGAATCCTCAGGTTTTTCAGGGAAGATGTGCAGTTTCCCAGTGCTGCCTTGGGTGCTCCCTGAGAAGAAGGAGCAACCCCACTGTAGACTGATGTAGGGTTGCTCAGTTAATAATACATCACAGCCAGTGATATAGATCTAATGATATCAACATGGGTTCCATGCCATAGTCCGTCACAGGGTGACATGATCAAACATGGACATCACTGTTGCCTTGCTTCCACAGCCAGGTCTGACAACAGTATGATTGATGGATCCATCTATGGGATCCAAGTGTAGCTGCAATTGCCTCATTTCTCAATAACCTTCCTTGGAAAAGTGGAGGGGTTGGGGTGGGGTGGAGGTGAATTGGTACGTGAGAAGGTTGCTGACAGCCAAAGAGGATTTCCTGAGCAAGTTTGAGGGCAGCTGCCATTTTGCCCTCAGGGAATCTGGTGATAACAGTTCCTGGGTGCTCAAATTCTCACCCCTGACCTTAGCCAGCTGTGGTAGACATGGGCTGATTTCACAGGTCTCAGTGCCTCAGTAAGTGAATCTGAGTGAAAACGAACTCAGGGAGCTGATGCATGGCTCACTTCCTGCCCGAACACACACTATCACAGTCAAGTTGGGCTGGCTCATTCAGTCTTAGCGTTGAAATAAGCTGACAGCACGCTGCATTAAGAAACATTCAGCAGTCTTTGTCAGGTTGGGTCAGGCTGTCTGAGTTAATTAGATGGGTGTGTTGGTCAGGATGTCATGGGTTGTTTACTTTAGTCCACTAGCTAACGGGTTAATAATCTCACAGTGTGAGGACAGGAGCGAGGATAGATTCCTACTGGAAAACAGTTTCTGAGAATAGTAAAACAGGATCTATTTTAATTAATTGCGTTGTTTAGATTGGACACTCTCTGAGGTGAGGACAACAGCCTACATTTTCAAAAGTGGCTGGTGATTCTGAGTGGGACAGGGTTTGGGTTCTGCACTGGAGACACCTTAAAGGGGTCTGTGATAGAGCCTACTGCCTTCATCTGTTGGATGAGGGGGTTAAAACCCAACTAGTGCACCTGTGATGGATGCCTGGGGTGGCAGAGCTAGGTAAGGATCCTCAGGCACCTGGCCCTTACAAGGAAGCTGAGGGAATGCCTCAGAGGGAGATTTCAGAGTGTGGAGGATTTCCCTGTGTAGAGAAACTTCACAGAGAGCAGAGTGGGCTTCCAGGGAGCCTGGAGGTAGGGCTTAATGCTTAAACAGGCAAGAAGCCAGGTAGGAGGCTCCACAGGGATCAGGTTAGGTTCCTGTGGGGGAGGCTAGTTACTGTTGCATGCACAGATTGGGATGCTGTCTTCAGTGTCTTGGGGAGGGTTGTTAGCACTTAAAAAATAATCAATAACAATAAACAAACAGCCTGCAGTGACTTCTGTTCAATTAACGTGGCTTTGTCTTGACATACAGTGGTGCTGAAGAGGTGAGTACTAGAACATGTTTGGAAATTATTTATTGTCTGTCCTTTTTTCTGGTGAAAATGTCTCTTTCTTTTAGTTATTTCCCCCTCCACTTTTTATCAAAAGCAACACTTTCAAGTTTCTGACAAGAAACAGAGTTTTTTCTCAGAAATGTCCACTTTTGTCAAAAAATCCCAAACAATGTCAATGGAAAATTTACGACTAGCTCTAATGAGAATGACTTAGGAGACAGAGAGCAAATGAATTATTTTGACCTCTAAACTCCATGGGTTTTTCTTTTGCCTGTGGAAAAGGACAAAATGGGCTTATGTTCTATTTACTTCTTTATGATGACAGAAGAAGACCTTATGGGGTTTAGTAATATCAGACCTCACTTTCCTCATGATGGAAGAATTGGGATGGGAGCTTCCTTGACTCTCACTCTCAGAGTGGTAGCTGTGTTAGTCTGTATCAGCAAAAACCATGTGGAGTGCCTTAGATTAAATTTGTTAGTCTCTAAAGTTCCACAAGTACTCCTCGTTGTTTTTAATTGAAGGGGTAATCATCTCTTGCAAAGAGCTTTTCTCCTAAGTGTTCATATGGCATTTGCATTGAATCATAGTAATCAGACACTTATTATTTTTAAAAAGAGTTATACAGAGTTTGCCTATAATTCTTTTCCCTCGCAGTTGCTCAGGTCTTCTCTCCTGTAACGCTGCCAGGAGGACTTATATATAAATTGAACAACATGGGAAGTAGGATTTGGCCTTGAAGGACATTGCAATTTAAATTCCTTGATGAGGAAGCACAATTGCTTCTCAGCAGTGACTGCCTCCTGTGTTCAGGGTTTAATTGGAACCAATGGAGGTCTGTTCCAAACGCACCCAGTAACAATACTAAAGCAACAATTAGTTGCCCATTGGAAAGGAACAGCCATTTTTATTCATGCTCTTAGAGTGAATTTCAGACAGGCCAGAATCAACACCACTGGAGTCTTGGCAAGATAAAATCCAGCTTTCAACCTGATGTGCAAACCCAGGTTCTGAACACCCTCAGTCTTTGGGAAGGTTGGACAATGGATTCAGACTTCGTAGCCTGGGTTCATCCCTGCCTCCAAATCTAGATGCTTATCTGAAATCTCAGCACCATTTGAGACTGCTGGACCTACCCCATCATCAGCTTTTCTTGTTGTATTCAGCCCGTCTGCTTTTGATCCCAACGGAACACTTTCAAACCTCAAAGAAACTCAGCTTGAGTTTTTGGTGACAATTCTGAGAGGGATGTGTACATCTGAAGTACTAGCTGGAATAAGAGTATCTTACTATAGTATTTCCATGCTTTGCACAACAGTTATTTTGAACACAGTTCTGGGAATGGAAGTGAAAAATATCTCCAAGCACAAAGTAAGCCTGTAAATCAGCAACATTGGCCCAGTCCTTCACTGGCCCGTCCCCACATGCTTTGTGCCAGGGAAGAGACTTCTGCTGCACTGACATTTACAAAAGTTCAAATACAACCAGCCCAATGTACAGAAAAACAATGCACTATAAGGCAGTAAAATGAAATTTGGAAGCACAGCACCATTATCCAGTGATTGATTAGCAACTGAGCCCTTTGTTAAGATGATTAACTTGGCCCATGGTACTAAATCTAGTAAAAACTGTACAGTACTTTGTTCCTGCTGGCCAGTGTTATATATTTTCCAGATAACATGGAGCCTTCTCAAGGATCCTGGCTGTTAATGTTGTCCATGCAAAAAGCAACATGTACTGCTAAAAAGAATACAGGGGGTTAACTTCCAAAGAGGAAGTGGAGACTGAGACAGAAAGTAGGGGAGTTGAAGTGATAAATGAAAAACCTACTGTAACTTGATAAAAAGAGGAGCAAGGCATTTGTTATGACAATGCTTCCAAGCATTCAAATGCAGAGCCAGAATTGGTAACCATTTAGTGGGCTGTTTCACTGAGGTGGCAGATTTAGCAGGGAGTCTATTAGAGTAGTCAGGCTGTGGGATTCACTGCCAAGGGAGGTCACTGAGTTAAATGCTCTGGCTGCATTTTTAAAAAAACCTGACTGCCTGATTTATGGCTGACAATAACTTTCTGAGTTATGACGCTGAGATAAGGGTAACCAGATCTCAGGCTTTGTAGCATAAATGGATCACCTGACCTTTAAAACTAGGCTGTCCTCAAAGAATTTGAAAATGTACTGGAGGGAGATCTTTTCCATCTGGGAACAGCTGCAATGCTTTGCTGGCAGGAGGTGTTGTCAGTGACAGGAGAGCCAATGACATGCTGTGGTATCTCTACCTTTAATTTAACTTTGGGTTACAAATTTTTTTCTCCGAGAAGCTGTGGCCCAAACCAGAATCTCCACCAGGCAGCCCGGACCAGGTTTATAGTTTCTTAATTAAATGCAGGGCATAAAGTGGCCAATTCAAGCTTTCCAGAGTTGTCTCGTGTGAGCAGTTATTTCAGGGGGATGTATTGTTTGCACAGGCAGCTAAGTGTGAAAGGGAAAGGGCTGTTTGTTCTGGCATCTGAGGTTTATGATTGTGCCTAAGAAGCAGCACCGGCGAGAAGCAGCCTCTGCAGCTCCCCACCAGTACCCGCATTTCTTGCTATGATCTCACATACTGCCTGTGTTTTCTTGCTATGAAAGCAGCACCTTGAGCCAGACTGAAACCCTGGAACCTGACTTTCACTGAAGGCATTTTAATAGCTAACCTCCATGGGACTGGACCTCGTTCTTCTTTATGGCCTGGATTCAGAGGCATCATATGCAGTTTGAAAGTGTCTGAAATCTCTAGTCTGGGGCTTTCTTTTTTTAATTTGAGCCACTTTTATGCTAAATGATCACTCCTATAGCTGAGATCCCCTCATGGGGCATACCACCTCTCCGCCCCAGCATCACCATACCAGAGCCCTGTTAGATGTTTCATCTTTGGGAATGAACCCTGTCACAGTCAAGTTGGGTGACTAGGGTCAGTATGATTGGGACCAGTGTGGGTGTGCTGCACAAGGATGGGGCAGGATGCTATGGTATACGCCAGGTATTCTGCGCCCCCTGCACACCATAGGACTGCCCTCCATAGGGACCCATCTATGTTAGAGGGGATGGGTGTCTTGTGGGGTGAATGTGTAACTACAATTGTTACATCAGAATGTCAGGGAGTTGCCTAGTGCTTCAGAACTCAGAGAAGACTGGATAAGTCTCCATGGCAACTCCAGAATGTGAATTTCATGCCTCTTTTGGCATAGACGCTAATGGCCTTCAAGAGAACTAGGGAGTGGGCACTCACCAGAGTGGGATGCTTGAGGAAGAGAGTGTGTGTGTGTGTGTGAGAGAGAGAGTGAGGACTTGCTACATCTGTTATTAGGGCCACTGGAGAGTGGGTTAGCTGCTCCTTCAACTGGCTGGACCTACAGCCATTTTGGGAGCTGCAGAGAAGAGAAGAGCAGAGAGAGGCAGGAGGTAGGCAGGCAGCTTTGAGGGAGCCACCAACCATCACCCCAATCTCTGCCAGCTATAGGAGCACTTCCTGAGCTGGGAATCTAGTAGCTTCCCCAAGTCCCTGCTCCTGTGTTCTCCAGCTAGATTTCCCTGTAGCTTGTCCGCCATCCCTTCCTGATTCTGCTTCACTCCTGCAGGCCGATCGGAGATAGTAGCTCTTGGAGACTCACCCTGGCCCCTCCTCTCTCAACAGCCTCCACAGGTTCCCTGAGACCTGTGGAGACCTGCAGGTCCTCTTGGAGGGGGAAGTTTAGCCTATGTGGAGAGGCACCAAACTCATCAGCAGCCACTCAGGATGCACCTATTTGCATATGCCATCTAATTAGCTAACATTCCTCTAGGAAAGGACTCAGGAATCTCATTGACATAAAAAAGGTAAACAAAAACTTACTGACTGCAGAGGGCGAGACAGCCAGCTGGGCAGAGATGTGTGCTTAATCTGCTTTGCCCAGAACAACCCTCTGCACAGCTTCCTTTCTGCTCATGCTCTTGGATGGCTGGTTTTACTGCAGCCAGTTAGATGGGCTAATATGCCAAAAGGCAAATCCCTTTGAGCTCCCTTGCTTTGGAGCCCTAAGCTCATCTGATGTGTATTTCTTGAGACTGCTTGACCATGTGGTATGTCTGTAGCCTCAACTACACTTGCTGTAACCGGAGAGGTAGGTGTGGACAGTAATGGCTTTGTGACACATGCCCCAGCGCCCAGATAAGGATGGAGTAAGTGGAACCTCAATGCAAAGGGAGGGGATGCATCACCTGTTACTTTTGATAAACCAAAAGAGTGGCCATTATTCTATCTAAAGAAAACCAGATGCTTTCCAAGATGCCCTGCAGAGAACAGAGCCTCCTGCACAATGTTAGAGGAGCATTTTGCAGTCCTCCCTCAGGGTAGATTCTGCTGGAAGTTAGCTGGGAGTTATGGACCTGAACCAGATCATAGGATCAGTCTTTGGGTAAATACTGATCCGATTTTTTTCATTTAGAAAAACCGCAAAACAAAACACTTTGATGATTTTAGAACTTCTTTAAAAAATATTTTTTTTTAGTTGAAAAATTTGCCAGAACTGACCTTTTTCCCATGAAATTTTTTTGGTTTTGACGAACTGGCATTTTCCAGTAAAAACAAGTTTCATCACCAAATACCCAACCAGCTGTACACTACGCCTCATAAGGAAGAGGGTAGAGGGAATAGTCCCCATATATGTGGGCAACTCCAGTGTATAGTCCCTTCTAGCATTCCCCAGAGTGCACCAAAATTCTGTGCTTGACTGGCATAATCTCCCGAGGACGTATTCCTCTCCTGGGGAATGCTCGGCTTATTCCTGAAATGCTGAGCAGAACCATATGTCGACTTGGTTGCATTATGCAGTAAGGGGAGCACAGGTTAGTATATATTCCTGAATTTTCTGAGGCTCTCCTCTTAGGCCAAGTCTCAAGAAGCAGGTTCCAATTACATTGGCTTCCCTTTGTGATTGACATTGGGTGCTTCAAATTTACTTTTTCTGCTGCAGGGATGCTTATGCTCCCTAATATTTTTGGATCAGCACAGGCCTGAAGATGCCAATTCTTGCTTTACAAGCAACTACTAGATCCTAAGGCTGAATTCACAATGTTATTTCCTTGTAAATGTCAACTATAATTTTGCAGAAAAGCTTAGATCTATCTGATACTGATCAACTTGCAATTTTTTTAAAGGGGAGCCAAATCAGATGCAGCTGGGATCCTTACCCACCTCCTCAAGGATTATGGTGACCAAGGGTTGGAGGTGAGCCTTGGAGATAACAGACGTGAAAAACTGTAAACCATATATTTAAGGTTTATAGGCTTCATTATATAGTGACCTTTCAATAAGGTATTTTATATTGTGGTAAAATCTACTGTGATAAAGTGGATATGTGAGTGATTAAGAATGTGGGATTTTTCTTCAGCTTCTGAATTTTCCCTTGTCACTAGAATTTCATATTTTTTCAGCTGTACCCCAGCAAATATGGAGAAAAGCTCTGGAGCTGTTTGTATTATAAATTGACTGCTGAAATCCCATTTTTATTGTTAATTTCAATAAAAATTAGTGTTTTTCCCTTGCTTTGCATGCATAACTTCTTACTGGGAGTTTGCAGCAGGAAAGTATTAGAGTCTCTAGAGGGAAGATATTGGGTCAAATCTGCTTTCAGTTATGTAGAATAACTTAACTGAGTTCAGGGACTACAGAATTAGAAATGGTTCACATTTTTAAATACAGCCTTTCCTGTTGGTAGTGAACCCACACCATGTGGGTGTGGAAGCAGAGTTTTTCTCTAATATGGATTGGAGATGCATTCCGTCATCACTGAATTTAGTGATACAAGGTGTAAGATGAGAATATCAGGAGAAGTCACCTAAGGGCTATATTCTGCACTGTTACACTGAACTGCCCTGCATTTTCCCCACCTTGGAGGGAACCGGATATTCTCCTTGCCCCCTCTCCCTTTCATTTTAGAAGCCAAGATCAGACCTGCCTCCCCTGTTTTTAAAACATTCAGCACTCTGACACTAGTCAACCTCAAGAACCATGTTTACTGCTCCCTACTCTTATTCAGCATTGGTGTCCCTTCTCTCGCATCAGCTGGTTTGAGCGCTATGATGCAAGAGCCACCTTTCTCTTGGTCTTTGGAACAGCCTTCCTGCATCTTTCCAACTTATCGGCTCTCCATACAGCTTCAGATTTCAGCTGAAAGCAGCTCTTTAGTCCCATGCCTGGGCCTTTTAATTTCTTTCTCCCATCTTCTTTAGCTCTGTCTTTAAACCCTGTAAAGCATGCGGGGACACAGGGCAGCTGTGATACACAAGGAAAAAAATCCTCCGAAGCCAGATCCTCCTCAAAGGCAAACAACACACAGTTTGCTGTACTCCAGCTATTCTCTTCATGCCAAGGGTCACTTCAGGAAATTCCCCAGCTGAATTTTAAAAAAAATGTTTTTCCATTAATTGGGACCCTTGCCCAGCACCGTGCAGTTCCAAGCTGCCTTTGGTGCTAGTTGGGAGAAGCGATCCCAGAAAATCCTATTCCTGGCTGCTAAGGATTAATGGAGCTGGACAAAAATGTGTCCAAAAATATTCCCCTGCTCTCTCTCCCAGACACGCAATCCTTGGTTTTCAAACAGGAAACTCACCTCAGCATGTAACAAGTTACCGGATACCAAGGAGAAACTTCTGTATCTTTTTCCCCCCATTCTATGAAACAAAAAGAAATCAAACAGGGGGCAGAAAGTCCATGTTAAAAATAAACTCAGGGGTGTGAATTCACCAGCACAATCAATGAAAGCCAGAGCTTAAATGGATAGATTCTGGGCCAGCTCCATCAGTCCCCAAGTGGCTGAGGTCCAAGCTGCATGTCAAAGGGAAGCTGTTCTGGAGGTGGGTGAGAGTGATGAAGTAGGATAACTTACAGTGGTCTGATGCTCTGGGGACTGATGTAAGCAGGCACAGCTCCCACTGGAACCAATTGGAGCTGTACCCGCTTACTTCAGGGATGGGTTTGTCCAGGGAAATGTTGGGAATGGTTCAGGGATAAGTTAAACACAGGCTTGATTCACAGAGTTTGAGGCCAGCAGGGACCATCATGACCATCTAGTCTGATCTCCTGCATAGCACAGTGATTCTTGCATCAGGCTCATAACTTGTGGTTGAGTCAGAGCATATTTATATAAAATGAGAGGTACCATCTAGATTTAAAGACTGCAAGTGATGAGAATCCACCATGCGTCTTAGTAAGACTTTCCCATGGTGCTACATGGAGCTGTTATTTCACATCTTCCTGTCAATTGCTAGCCCTCCTTCTCCTCTGCTTTCTGTGCTGTTGGTTTGTAAATTATCCTCTGCACACCTTCTGAGTGCCAATGGCCCAGTTCTCCACCACCTCAGAGATTGTGTTCTTGTTTGCACCTTTGCAAACTGGATGTAAAATGCCACCCAGTCGGAGGAGTAGCATTTTACACTTGCTGGGTATTCAAGTCTCCCACGTAACAGAAGTTGCAGGGAAATGGAGAATCAAGCCCACCATCTTAAATGCATCTGCATGTAGTGGGTTGAGGAGAGGATTCAGTTTGCGTATGCAACCAACTTTTACATTTCCTGTCTCTTGAATGCTTAACTTTGCAGCCTTAAAGTGCATCCTCATAGTTATTTGTATTTCATTCCTTTCCTGCTTAAGTGCAATACGGTGAAAATCTACTACAAAAAGAGTTTAGTTGCAGAAAGGCATTCTGGTGGGCCAAATCCTGAGGTCATTTGGTCCTTTACTCATTCTTTACTTAGGCCAGTGCCTACTGAAGTCAGTAAGAGCTCTGTCTGAGAAAGGATTAAGTAAAAACTGAGTAAGGTTTTCAAGATTTGGGTCTCTGATATTACAAGAGGAGGTCTCTACTGCATGGAGAATAGCAGTAACTTTGGAGCTCTGCAAAGTCACCGAAAGCATGTAACATATTCTGTTTGCACAAAATTACTACCAGATGGGCTGCAAACCCAGAAAGTGTAATAAAAACCACATCCAAATGTCAAGAAGACTGCAGGAAGAGTTAATTGGTCATACCCCAATCAGTCTCAAGGTTGAATAGGTATTCTATGCAATGTAGAGCTTGTCATAGGACTGGCCAAGCCACCTGTGACAGAAGCTCATTGGTGACAACTGGTAAAGGGGTCACTGTTCTTTACAAGCAACTCCTGTCTGAGAGCTGACAAACTCACTACACCTAATACACCACTTTCATGGCATTTTGCCATAAAGGGTAATGTGTAAGGTCTCCACTGAAAGCTTGCAACTTATTGATGCTCATAATCATTGTGAGATGTGTGTATGGGTGATACATAAGGAATAGTAGAACTATATTGGAAATCATGGCTTTATGCTCTTGGAGCAAAAGTTAGTCATCACGTAATGCATCTTGGTGATGGCCCATTCAAGTAGGAGGGAGTTGTCACCCCTCCCTTGCTAGTCAATTGCTCAATTGTCCACCTTTGCACCAACCCAGATATGTCAGTGGAAAGCCAACAAACCCACACTATGAAAATCAAAACCACATGGAAGTGAAAAGGAACAACATTACAGGGGGAGGGTCACCCTCTCTGTGAATAAAGACAAAAGACTGATTCAGTATATCACAGGGTGGAGAAAGACAGCCAGGAGCTACGTTGAAAGACTGGGTCCTAGCTCCTTGGGGCTAGCAGGTGCTGCAAAAGACTGAACTTTGGGGTGAAAATCGACTTTATTAGCTAGGAAAGGTAACTATTAGTAAGTGTAGGTCCTGGTTTGCATGTTATGATTTTGTTTTGTATTTAATCTTTTGTTTCCATCACTCATGCTTGTTTCTGTTTGCATGTCTAGTTTTCTTAAATTAATTTCATTTTGTATTCCTCTAATTGAACTCAAGTGCTGTGTGTGGCATAGGAGTGGTGATCTAATGGTAAACTGGTGACCACTGTTCCTTTGGGACTGGAGATCTGGGAGTTCTGCGGGTATCCAGTGATCAGGGTCTGGATACCGCAAAGGGATTCTTTGAAGGAACTCAGGGGCAGGGGTTTGTCTATTGTCAACTAGCAGGATTGCTATAGTCCAGAGGAGAAAGAGTGGATAACAGGCTGATTTAGGGAGCTAATGCCTAGTGGGCACAAGCAAGACTCACTCACACTAGAGGCATGTGGAAACAAGGTGATTCAGAGTCTTAGGTGCTCTGAGAAGCATCACATAACCCAGTGCTTGCAGACTTCTTCTTGGGCCTGCAAGATGATGAGTGTAGTAGTAAGGACAATTAAATATTGCTTGGTCTGCTGCTGCTCTCAGCATGAATGGAGATCACCAGGAGTTAGCTGGCACCGCTCCGATTCATCAGTGTGAATGGAATGGTGCCAGCAGGCACAACACCTTGCTGACATGAAGAAATTGTTCTAGCTAAACTTAAAAAAAGAACTCCCAACTTTTCAGACCTTTGGTGACTTTTTATACAGAATGGAACGTCTGAGACTTGTTCCCAGGTTTTCACAAAAATGTTGTTCCATTTTAATACCTTGATGTGGAGTAAGATGACTACTCACATTCCCCTGTATTCTAGTGTGTTTTTTAGCAAGGTATGCATTTTTAAATCAGATGGATTACAATTTTGCAATGAATAATTTGTCAAATTTAGCCCTCCTTTCTGTTCAGAAATGATCCAAGAACAGGGCTGTGCTCTGTACAAATGTGTTGGTTCTTCCCCATTGTTCGTCAAGCACATTGTGCAAACAAATTTTTAGTGAGAACTGTGTTCATGGGGATATGTGCTAAACTGTGTGGTTGGTCACCTAAGTCACATGACATTGGCTTTGCTGCATTAAGTGGCAGAAACTCTGATATCCAGATGGAGGGAAGGTGCAGAATTTTCAGGGCGTCTGCGTGAGCACTGCTGGTGACACTACGCATTCCACACACTCTTGTTATTTATAAAACTGGGTAAAAGGGGGTGGCATTTTCAATACTATGTGATTTAGGAGCACTGAAAGTTTCAAGGGGACTCGTGCTCCTAAATTACTGGAACTTTGTTAATACACATGAATTTTAAAAATAATTTTTATCTTGCAGCTCTAATACTTGTTCTGAGAAAGAAGCTATTTTTTCCTGCCTGATACAGATAAACCCCAGTTATCAGTCCCTGATTATGGGAATTCCAGACTATCTGAATATCTTTTTTACTCCTAAATCCATAATTTATATATCAGTTGAATTCCTTTTATCCACAAGTCTGATTCTAGGAAAGCTTTGACTGCTCCATGCTGCATCAGATAACACTGGTCCTCATACAGACCAACGGGCCACCCCATCATTTGTTCTTTCTATATACTGGAAGGAACAGCCATTCTCTATCACCCAACTAGTTTTTGATCCAAAACAAAGCTTTGCCCTCTCCCCTCTGGCTATTTATATTCCTTAATAGTCTTTTATGAAGGGCTTTATCTAAAGCTTTTTGATAATCTATTTAAATTGCACCCCTGGGTCATCTTTATCTACTAGTTTATTAACTTTTCCAAAGAAAAAAGTTTAGAAGGGCAAGACTGGTCTCTTGTGTTGTTGTTGAGAGAAGAGGGGGAAAGAAGAGAGGGCAGGGAAGAGGAATGACAAGGAAGGAGAGGAAGAGGAGAAATAAGAAAAGCAATGTTCTGCATTTCTCTCCACGTTCCAGACACTAGGGCAAGACAACATTCCCAGATTGCAGGGAGTGAACTACATAGAAATGAAGGATGGTCCAGTGATTAGGGCAGTAGCCTGGGTTCCAGTTCCTGCTCTGCCACAGGCTTCCTGTATAACCTTGGCCATGTCACTTAACCTCTTTGTACCTCAGTTCCCTATCTGTACAATGGGGATAACAGCCCTGCCCTGCCTTGTCTCACAGTGGCGGGTTAGGATAAATACAGATATTATGGTAATAGTGGCCAGCTAAGGCCCTAAGACAGTCAACCATTGTCAGGATGTGGTTGATGTTTCTATGCTTTAGATGTGGTGGATTTGCATGAGCATGAAATTAAGTGAGCTGAGACGTTCTTATTCTATCTCCTAGAGAGCTACTTGTATCATAGCTGCATGTTTCTCAGATGCTGGTACTTTGAACGTCTCTCATAGCTGGCTGTTATACATGATGCAATACAGCCTGCCTAGAATATCACCACATTGCAACAAATGGAAGCTGAGGTGAGACTTTAAAAATACATGTAGCTGGACAGAATTTGCCTGAAGACAGGAGATGGCTCAGAATCAGAACTGACTTCATTTCAGCCACGTAAATTACTTTCGAAGAAACTGAAAAATCTGATTTGGAATCTCCTGCAGACACAAGTCTTCCCTTGTTTGTCAGCAGCTTCATTTGGCCAGTGGAGTGAAACTGCCATGTAGAGATAATTGAAAAAATGTTATTTCCATCATATGGCAGCTGCAGCACAAGGAGCGACCATGGTGCATCATGGGAGATGTAGTTCGGCTGGGGAGTTGTCTCATATAGAAATATGGGGGCATAATGGGACCTGCAACTACAAGTCCTATGAGGGGCCATTATCTAGGAAAGATAACTATTAGTAAGTGTAGGTCCTGGTTTGCATGCTATGATTTTGTTTTTATTTAACCTTTTGTTTCCATCACTTACACTTGCTTCTATTTGAATGTCTAGTTTTCTTAAATAAATTTCCTTTCGTATTACTCTAATTTAACTCAAGTAATGTGTATGACATAGGAGTGGTGGTCATGAGGGACCATGGCAGTTTCAGTCAGATGTGGAATTAGGATTTCACAGAAACGGAACTTTTTGTTTCAAAATTTCAGTTTAAAGCAAACCCCATTTTGTGAAGGGAAAATGTTTTCATTTGCAGTTTTCCAGCTAACTCGGTTGTTGGGAGGAGAGGCTGCCCTCGGGCAACTGACAGCGATATTACACATGGCCTTGAAAATCAGAACAATGACCTTGAACTGGACTCTGTGTTCAGGGACGAGGTTCCCATTGGGAACATGAATCAGGCCCAGAGTGAAGAGACAAGCAGCTGCACTGAGAGCTGGATATTTCTACCTCAGGGCATTGGGCTTAATTCCTAGTTACAAGAAATTGCAGCAGTACCAATATTGGAGACTCAGCTAAGGATCTCTGGGGCTTAAAGCAAGTTTCTCTACAATGAAAACTAAAGAACCAGTCACCACACCAGTCACTGACATGCATCCTCTTTGGAGGGGGCAGAAAGGGGGGACCTGTGATACCTGGCTGTTACAAAGGTGTGGACCAGCCTTATGGATATTGGATGTGGATCGATAACCACCAAATAGCCAGCTGGTGATGGTTACCTGTGTGAAAGCATCATCTGCACAGTGGCTTGGATGACTCAGCAAAGTGAGAAGTGACAAAGAGTCCTGTGGCACCTTAAAGACTAACTAAAGTATTGAAGCATAAGCTTTTGTGGGCTAATGCCCACTTCGTCGGATGCATGCAGTGCAAAGTGAAATAGACAACCCTTCACATTCAGGTCAAATCCATCTCCATTTGGTAATAACCAGAGCTGAGTGAGAAATGACTCCCTCCCACCCCCTGCATGCCGAAACAGCTTTCTCTGAAAGTTTTTGGAATATTTATCATAAAACTGAAAATTCTCAGTGTAAATGGACATTTTTCATAAAAAGGTCCATTTTATAGAAAAAATCATTTTCTGTCGGAAAAAATACTTAGAAGTAAAATGTTCCGCTGACTCTAGTAAAGGCCAGAAGTCATCACCTGCTGACAGCTGCTCGCTGGCTTAGGAGAAATGAGTTGATTGTCTGAGGCAGGTTCCTCATAAGTGAACAAGTGACATGCCCACTTCATAAAGCATCCCTACTGTGATTAGCACCTTTGCTGGACAACGCAGGAAGAAGCCATGAACTGAATGGGCATCTGGATTTCCCTCTGTCTCACAGAGTTCAGATGTGAGGCACAGCGATGAGGTGGCAGGAGAAGGCTTTTGTGTTGCTGCACATGCTGTACCTATAAAGTCAATAAAGAGGGGACTTCAGTCTTCAGGATTCTTAGTGGGCTGCCTTTCAGAGCCACTAAAATTCCCATTAATATCCAAAGCAGCTTAACAGAGTTAATCCATTGTTTTAAAAATCACTTAGGCTGTCAACTTGATGTTCTGTGCAGTTTTTCAAGTTCTAAACCGCCTGGAAAACAGAGTTCATAGCAGAAATGGCAGCTGACCCTTAACTTTGAATGTCATTGCATTTATAGTGTAGAATGAATTATTTTCTGCTTTGCAAGCTTTTATCATTCATTAAAGGATTCTGGCAACTCTCTGGTGCACAGCAGAAACATCAGTAATGTATTTTACTTGTTCTTCAGAAACCAAGGGCTAGGCAACTCATAGTTCTCAACAGCTGTCTTCATTTTTCCAGGCATCAGAAGAATATATTCTCCTGGGTCACTGTGAATTACAAGTGCTTGTCCTGTAGAGTATGATCAATAGACTTTGGGAACACAAGCACTGGTGAAGTGCTACAGAGGAACAGGTTTCACTTACAGACAATTTCTGGAGGAAACATTTTCATTTATGTTTTGGAAAAATGCTAATTGGTGTTTGAAGCATCCGTCCCTGCTGCAGAGAGAGGCAATGGGAGGGGGAAGGGTTTTGTTGTCTTTCCTGGTGGTTCATCCTGCAGTTTCCAGGATCCGTCTGCTTTGCAGAGTGCAGTGCCATTCAGAAGGAACAGCTGTGAATATTCCAGCTCATTACGCTTCCAAAGCCAAGGGCACTATTCGAGGTTTGCTGGCATGAGCCTTTTCTGCGAGTGTTTGGACAGATGGTTTGCTACTGTGCAGAGCATCTTCAGGGAATGTATTCCTATTCTCAACATCGCGATTACTGTAGGCTCGGGCCTAGCTCTTTCCTGCTGCGTCTCTCAACGGTGTTTGTTTTTGCTGTATGAAATTGGGTCTCAGGTTTTATTTAGCAATAATGCTAGGCTTTGAAAAGGGATCAAATCACTTCTCCCTTAGTGTCTCCATCCAAAACATATAATGAGCCAGTTCTTGCATACCAAACTGAGTAAGCACTGAGTGACAGCCATGAAAGGAGCTCAGGTTTAGGCTGCAGAATAGCAGCCTGCTGCAATACAGGTTGTAGTTTCTTTTAAAGAGTAAACCCCTCTTGACGTGTAATTTAATGAGACCTCCCTGAGACAAAGATTGGTCATTCTGGCTTAGCCCATAACCATGCAGCCAAGTGCTATGCCACATTGGGAAAAGGTGAATGTTAACTTTGGAACTCATACTCTTAACTGGCCTGTTTGCAACATACCCTGTTGGATTTGGCTGTCAGACTACAAGTCTGGGAGTTTTACATTTTAAAATAGCCACCATGGAACTGCCTTATGACTGATGGTCATTTTTTTCTCCAAAACACTTTGCTCTAAGCACTATCTGGTCTTGAAATTCACACTGGGTGGTTGATATGGGGAGGGAAACTCACCCATGTGAAGAGGGATAGTCCAAGACTCACTCACCATTTAAGTCCTCTAAAAAGACTTTATTTAGGGCACTATCCAAAGTCCACTACAGTGGACTTTGGATAGTGCCCTAAATAAAGAAACCAGGCACCTTTTCTGGTTCATTTCCAATATTTAGCATCTAATCATCACTCTGCTCGATATACTCAACACAGACAGTGGAAAAGGGGCCTGAGTCTGATCTCAGCAGAAGATCTTTCAAAGTCAGTGGAGTTTTCCACAGTGTGAGATCAGCCTCTGCTCCAGATGTTTATAACTGCCTGATGCACTTTGGGATTGCTTGAATTTAAGAACTAATCACTCTAATTTACAGGTATGTATTATTTATTCATTATGTGGTTTTATAGAAGTTGTCCCTGCCTGTGTGTTTCCAGGATATCCGGTCTTATCTATGTCAGTCTGCTATTGCCAGATTTAGGAAACATCTTACATGCTTAACTAGTGCCTTAACTCATGTCTACACTGCATGCTAAGCTTGAGTCTGTGGGGTCTGTGCTGGCAGACCTGGTGTTTCCAAGCTTGTGCTTGAGCAGTCCACACTGCATTATAAACCCAGGAGTTCCAACTGTGTTCACACACCCATATAGTACTACACAGACTCGAGTCAGGCCTTCTGATTGTAACCCAGGGTTCCTTGTGCCCTTGTCAACTGTAGGCACTCAAGGACTTGGATCACAGTGGATTGAGGGAGAACTTGTCTGTCTGTCCCACAGGAGTTGACCAGAAGTGGGCTTTAGCCTGTGAACACATCCATTTTTGAGTTTGCTTGCTCAAACATGGGTCCTGGTCTGGTGGAAGAACATCTTCTGCTCGTGTTGTCAGTCCTATTTCGGGAATCGGGCAGAGCATCTGTGAAATGCTGATGGCTGTTTTGGTGTTTGGTATTTGACCAGCTGAAGGCACCACTTTGAGGGGGCACTGCCATGCCACACCTGACCCCCTCCTTTGCCTGTTTCCATAGATGCACCTTCCCCATATGTAGACCAGCTATTCCGGAGCAGGACCACAAGCACAGACTGGTAGGGTCATGTTGTCATGTGGACTTGGGATGCCCAGCATTGGCTCCAGAACATTTTAAGAAAGAAGCAGATATTCCTGGCAATTTGTGATCAGCTTGCCCCACCTTTCAGCATCAGGACACGTGCCTGAGGGTGGCCAGTCCCATCCAGCTGTGAGTCACTAGCTGCCTGGAAGCTGGCTACGCCAGACTGCTACAGGTCCCTGGCTAATTAGTTTGGAGTTGGCTGGTCCACTGCATGGGCTGTTGTGGCAGAGGTGTGTGAGGTGATCAGGACTGTGATGTACCCAGACCTGGTGGGCATTACAAACGTTCCTGAAATAATTTCTGGCTTTGAGAGAATGGGCTTCCCTAATTGCACCAGTGCTGCTGATGGAACTCATGTGCTCATTATTTGCCCACCCTACAAGGAGCACACAAGTACATAAAACACAAAGGACACCTACCTTTTCTCTGGAAGTGAACTCAAGACACTGCTGGATTGCTGAACCAGTACACACAGCCAGACAATGCACCTGAATTACTGGGGCTGGCTCCACATGCACAGAGGAAATCAGGGATGCTTTGTGTACCTGCATAATGGGTTTACATGGTCCCATGCATGAGGGGGAGTGAAATTGTATCTGTAATTGTGCTCTTTCTTGGTATGGGAGCAGCTCAGGTAGAATTTATTTTTTAGTGAATTTCTATTATATTATGATTTTTGTAAAATGTGGATTACTGTGATGACATTTATTGCAGTGAGGCTGTCTATGTCCCTCCACCCATAGATTGTGAAGAACTGCGATGATGTTCCACTTCATTACATAGCATAAAAATCACTAATGAAGCCTTGTTGTGTGCACTTCACTGTAAGCATGTATTTAAACTCAGAATTCCAATACACACAACAGACCAGCTGCCATCCAAGCATGCACAATGCAGTAACTAATTACAGTGCAAAACCAGTGAACGTTTCCAGAGGAGATGGACAGTTATTTCTGGGTGTCCCCTGTCCCCTTGTCCTTTGTAATGCATTTTGTATGTGCAGGCCACGGCTGGACTGTAGGCCACAACCTTATTAATGTTTTTTTTTTTCTTTTCTTTTTTTTTAGACAAGTCTCAAGTGAGGGTCTCTTACATGATTTCCGCTGAACATAGCTCCGATGAACAGCTCAAGAAGGCTCATTGGATGTCTCTGTTGGTAACTTCTAATGCCCCTTACATGCAATTGAGAGTTTTATGCTGCAGCCAGACACAATAACTAATTCGCTTTGAAACTAAATCTTAGTCATTAAATGGCAGAGCCGAGCCTAGGGCAAAGGCACTGTCTGAAAGATAGAGCAGGACTTCGTTCCATTTCCTGTCTAGGAAACAGGACAATGTGGACATGGGGATAAAACATCCAAATGATTTCCAGACTGGAAACCCCAGCAAAGTGTTCAAACATACTCTATAAGCTAACTAATCAAATACTGGCCATGCTACCCAAAAATGTATGTGACTGCAGAAGGGCCACTGTATCCCTAATTAACTCACTTCTCTTTTTCACAGCAGTTTTATCTCCGTGCTTTTCAGCATTCCAAAATAATTTGTGCTTGAAATCTGGTGGAAGGGACAGCTGTACGTGACTAGAGTTTATATAATTCAAATGAGCTCTGAAAACAAGCTAATTATTCATCGTCAGAGGAAACAAATACAGGGGAAGTGTGAGTTCTGTGTATCAGTAACTAGTGCAAGAAAGCTAATTAGGAGCAGATGCTTAAACTTCCCCAGTGTTTACATGTGGAGAACAAATTGCATGTTGGCAGTAAAAGCTCTGTCTGTAAAAATGGCTTTCCAGCCTCATTACACAACTCTTTTTCATTATATTCCTCATTTGCATCTCCAGAATAAACTGTGACCATATCTACCCACTGCAAGGAAAGGCCAGGCAGCTTGGGTTATGCAGTGCTGTACGTCTGGATCATGTCACCTGGCAGCTGTGTAACCCTTTCACATTTGCTGTTGAGGATTAGATGTCCATGAAGCACTTTTTTTTAATCCTCACAAAGTAATGTTCAGGTTGGATCTCACAGAATCAGCACGAGCAAGCGCCATTTTTCTGCTCTGATTCCTAAGAAAAGGAACACGGTTGCTGGTAAATAAGTGAGTCTCTGTCTTTTCTTGTTTCCACTAGTATCTTAGTATCAGTCTTATCAGTATCGTATAGATAGAGGCAAGAAAAATCACACCCCTACTCCTAATCACTGGTCCCCTGTTTATACATCCAAAGATCTCATTAGCCCTTTATGCCACAGCACCACACTGGCAGCTTATATTGAGTGGCTTGTCCACTATGACCCCCCTAAATCCTTTTCAGAGTCACTGCTTTCCAAGATACAGCCCCCCATTCTGTAGATGTGGCCTGCATTCCTTGTTTCTAGATGTATAACTTTGTGTCTTAAAATGCACTTGGTTTGAGTGGGCCCAGCCTATCAGCTGATCCCATTCAATCTGTACGACTGCCCTCTTGTCATTATTTACCATTCTGCCAGTCTGTCATCTGCAAATTTTCTCAGCAGTAATTTTATATTTACTTCCAGATCATTGATGAAAACAATGAATTACCAGTCCCTGAGAAACCCCACTAGAAATACCCCCATTCGGTAAAGATTCCCTGCTGACAGCTACTTATTGAGATTGGTCAGTTACTCAGCTCTTAATTGATTAAATATGTGCTGTACAGAAACACAGAATGAGCCAATCCCCGCCTCAAACAGATTGCAATATAAGCAGACAACACTTCTTTTGTGTGCATCCCAAGTCAATATCTATGATGTTCACCCACCTACCTGCTGCATCATCAAGGGTAGGCAAGGTGTCGTAGTTCATCCTCCGATCTTCTAACTGTGCACTCCACCCCATGCTTGACTGTGTGCCTCACTTCCCAGCCGTCACCCTGCAGAAAGTGGGCCCAGTCAAATTTCTGCTTAGTGGCAGCCCCCGTGGATTTTCTAGTCAGCAGCCTGTTAAAACTAGTCCAGGATATGTGTCCCAGATTACAAACAGGTAGATGTAAATTAGGGCATCTGAAGTTTGTCAGCCTGGTTTTCTCTCTATCCTAGAGTTGCTTCTCCTCTGTGAGGACATAGCTGGCTGCCTGATATGCCATTGCTCACCTGAGATTGGCACTGGACCGGCAGCTCTGCACATGCGTGCATGAATAGCTGCCACAAAAAGGTGTTGCAAAGTCCAGGTTTTTTCTGGAGGTGGCACAGGAACTAGAGCCAGAAAGCGACTTGCCCGAGATCACTCAGCTAGTCTGTGACAGGGCCAGGATCAACATCCGGGGCTCCTGGATCCCCCTCTCATGCTCTCTTCACTACACCATGAAGTTTGGCAGGTCTTTGGCCTTGAGCATGTGTATCAAGAAGCACTGGGGTTAGCTAACCAGTCTACGTAATACTGAGCATCCTGGCAATGACTTGAGACAAGTCAGAAAGAGAGCACTGCCAGGAATACTCCCTGGACTGGACTGAGACTGCTGGGCATGTGGGGAGCTGTAGCCCTGATACCCCCTCCCCTCCATAGGAACATCTAGGCTAGATTATAGCTGTCCCTGAGTGGGTGTGTAAGGGAGAGGAGGGTGGGAAGAGCCCCTTTCATCCCCTGTGCATGCAGGAGGCAGCAATAATGAGGCTTACCTGGGCTTTCTGGGCCAAATCCTCAGCTGATGTAAACCAATGCCGTTCTGTTGACTTTACACCAGTGAAGGGTCTACTCTCTGGCCTGTAATCGAAAGCAATCCATTTGTTTGTCCGTGAAGGTTTGTACAGGGAGGGAAAACACACTTTTATATTTTGTTGCCTTTATGGCGAATCATTTATTAGTTTTGCTTCTCCTTAGGCCCAGTCCTGCATTCTCCACACACTCAAAACTCCCTTCTCCCCTCTCTTACAATGGGTGTAAGTCAGGAGGAACAGCACTGACGTCAATGGAGTCACAAGAGGGCATTTCGATATAACAGTTTTTATAACATTTAACAGTGAGGCTAATTAACATTGGCACAGGAGACAGTGGATTCTCTATAATTGGAAGGCTTTTAATTAAGACTTCGGTGGGGGGATAGCTCAGTGGTTTGCACATTGTACTACTAAACCCAGGGTTCTTGAGAGGGCCATTTAGGGACATGGGGCAAAAATAGGGATTGGTCCTGCTTTGAGCAGGGAGTTGGATTAGATGAGGTCCCTTCCAGCTCAGATTCTATAAAAGAGCTGCCCTAGTTCAACTCCTAGTTATTGGGCTCAATGCAGGAATCACTGGGTGGGGCTCTCTGGCCTGTGTTGTGCAGGAGCTCAGACATAATGGTCCCTTCTGACTTTAACATCTGTGGATAACTGGTGCTAGTGGGAGCAGAGTCAAAAACAAGCAGAATTATGAGTCAGGAAAAAAAGAGCTGGGCACATTTCCAATGCATTAATAAAAACAAAATATTTTATTAGCACCTAGAAACAAACTCTTCTGGCTGTTAACTGCAGACTCTTACGGGATAAGTGGTCTGCTTTTCATTTCACAGACATTAAGTTCAAATCCTCCTTAGGTCACATTTTCATCAAATCATTCTAGAAACTATTAACTTTCTGCCATCTCAATGAAAGTGAGGCTTCTGCCCCACCCGATGTGAAAGTGGGCTAGATCTGGCTAGAGCAGGCCAGAGAGGCTGTGTGAGTGGGCAGCCAATCAGAAAGAACCTGTGAGAGGGCCAATCAGAGCCAAGCATAAGGCAGCCAATCAATGCTAGGCTAGGTCTTATATAAAGGCTGTCCAGGCAATGAGCAGGTAGTCTTTCCCAGGCCTTTAAGGATGAAGGTCTGGCTTCTGAAGTAAGAGAACAGCATTCTGGACAGCACAGTGTTAGGCAGGCCTCAGGGAGCAGAGGACAGCTCTGGCCCAGTATCTGCCAGACTGTGGGCCCTGACTGGAAGGGCCTAGATTGTGCGAGGGGTCAGAGGGGAAGTGACCCAGGAAGGATGGACAGGTGAAGGAGGGCAGAGAGGCTGCCATTAGAGGGTCCCTGGGTCAGGATGCAGAGTAGTGGACAGGCCTGGGTCCCCCCCTGCTTGAGCTGCACCTGGCTGTGGGAGAGTGGCCATATCAGATTGCAACATCCCCTTGACGAGAGGGGTTAGACTTTGGGTTGTGGTTGGCCAGTGTGGCAGGGGCAAGCTGGAAGACTGCTGTTAACATGCCCCCTGAAAGGGGGTGAGACTGGACTAGTGGACACTGTCAGAGGGCAGTGTCCTGAAGCGGACGTCAGGGAGCAACACGGATCCGGAGACCAGCACAGCAGATGACAGATGGCACACCACTGGCAGAGGGCACTCTGTGACTGACAGAGCTAATTCCTGGACTAAACAGCAGGAGGTGCCACAATGGTGAGTCCTATACCCTGTCACACCACATGTTTTAATGTTAAAAACAAAACAAAAAAAAGCACGCATGGGGGAGAGGAGGGAATAAAGCCAGGTAAGGAAAGAAAAGACTGACTGTCTAAGAAGTGAAGATAGCTATGAAGTCAGTTATGTGAGAGAAGGGTTAGCTACCGATATGGCTGAGTTAAAGAAGGTACATCGGGCTTAAATTCCAAAGTTAATCCAATTTAAAAATACTATCTGTGGGCTTTATGAAGCCTAGGAAGGGGTCTAGTTTTTTAACTTAGCCCTTTAGTGGTCAACATGTGTTAAAACTTTTTATTAATTTTTACAACATACACATGAAAAGTTAGAAACACAATACAGGTTTCTGCTCTCTGCTGCCTGGGTGTAAAGCAAGAGGTATTGTACTGAAGTCAGGAGTGACTCTAGATTTACATCAGTGTAACTTAAAGGAGAATCTGACCCCATGAGTACCTTCAAGCTTGTAGTTAATGTGCAGTGTTCTCTTACCTGTCTAGTGTAAGCAATTTCAGGCTGCCATACATTAAGGAACTAGTCTAACCATTTATGTTTTGATTTAAATACTTGTTTGGGTTTGAATGCCATGAGAATGGAATATGTTCATTGACCACTATAGGCGCTCCTCTGGCTCGCAACATGGGGATATCTGGGAACCTCATAAACATACCTCACAATACCCTGTCAAGTAGGGAAGTATTAATATCCCCAATTTACAGTTGGGGAAACCAAGGCACAGAGTTTATGTGACTTGCCCAAGGCCTCCCTATGGACAGGCCAGGAATAGAATCCAGGAGGCAAAGCATTAGCTGACCTCAATGTGCCCAGGTTTCACCCTGATCTGAGTCCAAATGAGCCTGGCTGGAGTCTGTCTTGTGCTGGAGAATAACCTTAATGGCTGCTGTGTTCCAGATGTCATTTCATATTTTTCTGCTTTTGCGGTAATGTTGGGTGATACACTTTCATAAAGAGTAAGTGAATACAAACTCAGTGTCCCTCATGGCTTTGCAACTTTGTCTATACATCCCATTACAGTTCATGAAGAGTTAATCAGAACTTCTCATCATGATTGGCATAAGCTGGAGTTGCATATGCTTCTTGATAGGGTGTCTATACATGATCAGTCTGTTTATCTTGGCGGATTCTGTCGGTGAAATAGCTGAACATGGTGGTGGTTTGTTAATGGCATTGCAGTAGAAGCTAGGAGCTCACTTAT
Source organism: Dermatemys mawii (assembly GCA_007922305.1). NCBI lineage: Eukaryota > Metazoa > Chordata > Testudines > Dermatemydidae > Dermatemys > Dermatemys mawii. The sequence goes on along the minus strand of ML677335.1, from coordinate 43,978,395 downwards.
GGAGAAAGACCCCATTGTCATCAGTGCTGTGCAAACACAGAACAAAAAGACTGCCCCAAAAAGCTTACAGTCTAAATAAGTCACTGCCGCAAGGAGCTGCAATCTAAATAAGTGAATTGATCTGTTCTTTTACTAACTTGGCAGCTTTTACACATGAAATATTTTGGATCAGTCACCAGATGGGGCTTGTTCCCTCATGGCCACTCAGACTACATTACACAGGTTGGTACAAAGATGGAACACGTGCTGTTAGCAGATACAGTATTTCTGGTTAGTAGCTAGTCTATTACCCAAGTGCCATGTATACATGGAGAAGGGACCCTACATCTTGTCTGAATGGACAAGACCCACCAGTATTTTTGCTGGCTTCAAAGGATTTGATTCCTGCTTTCTTGTTTCTGTAGCCACTTGTTATTGGGGAAAGGCTTATCCAAACAAATTGGTCTTGCCCTGCTACCCTCAGTATGGAGTTCAAGATTCAGGCTTGACTTGATCCAAGATGTTAGTGGATTCCTCCCACCCTGGGTTTAGACGCCAGAGTTTCACTCTGGGATCCACCATGTTCTGGGAGGTTACAGATAGGTGACCAAGTATCAACATGTCAGACCACTGAGGGCTTTGCAGATTAGTACCAGACTGGGATGGGGAAGTGGTAGAGAGCACAGAGCATTGGGTTCATGGGCTCCCATTAGTCTGGTTTGGCTGGCTCCTGCTACATGCTGATCCAGCTGAAGTTTCTGCATGGTCTAAGTCATATTGTAGTTTATACTGATTGTATATAGGTATTCTCAAAGCAAACTCGGCTAAGTTAGTTGTGTGGCATCAAATGCTGGATTTGCTTTAGCAGGAGTATCAGGCGCCTACTTCACAGACCAGATTCAGCCTACTTGATATAAAGCAGATGCTACAGGTCTCACCTTCCGTTAAAAAAAAAAAAAAAAAAAATCCTACCTCTTCTAGCTGCAAAGCAAACCTTCCAGCCGTGAACAAAGTGTAATCTATGCAGTGATGTCTACTCCCCTGATTCATTATTTCAGGCTATCTGCAGACTTGGGCAAACTGCCCTGTCGCCTATGCTCCAATCAGATTGACAGGTTTTAAAGTTCAGTGATGATACTTCAGCATCAACATTAACATTTAATTGCTGACCATTTCTGTATTGCAATGGGGATGGAGGAGGAGGGAGGAAAGCCCTCTGGGTTGGAAATTGCCAAAGAGAAGGAAATGCTAGAGAAAGAACAGAGGAAAAATGGTGAAGGGAGGATGTGGCAGGAAGGTAGCAGCTGTGTCATTTAATGGTGATTGATGAATGACAATAAGGCACCAAATGAGTAAACTTTTAGTAACTACATAAAGGTTGTTTTCTCTCCTTGACCGCTGTGCAAACCTCTCGCTGATATCCATCGGTGTTGTATTATGTATTGTTGGAAGTATCCAGAATTTATACCCTGATCCCTGGATTGCAATTCTTTATAGTGGGGAGTGGGGGAGGAATCCTGGCCCAACTGCAGTCAGTGGGAGTTTTGACGTTGGCTACAATGAAGCTAGGATTTTAACCAGAATTGGGTCCTTTCCTCTCAGTACCCCAGCTCTATGGAAATGTAGGGGTTTGTTCTGCCTTAAGAAAGGGCCATCACAAAATTCCCACTCCAGAACTCCATGTGGATATAGCGATGTGGAAAAACATCACATTTCTTTTGTCAAGCTTAAAGTCTGCCATGTTCAAGCCATGAAAGCTCCACAGAGGCTAGGCAGCCAAAGCCAAGGAAATCAAATCTGAATCAGAGTAAGTCCTTGGTTAATAAGTTATTCCCAAGCCCATAAACATAACTAGAAATAAATTGCATACATGCATTTCACAGTTTGATTTACATTAGAATGAAAATACAAGAAAGGCCTGCCATTCACAAGTTCAAACAATGCAAAATACTGCACAGTTTTTATTTATTTAACCATAATTTATAGCTGTAATATCCCATGGAGGTAAAATAAATCAACACTACTATTCAACTAGTGATTTATGACTTCTTTTTTTCCTAGTATTTCTGTTAGGGTGCTTATGGCATAAAAATAACTCCAAATGTGACATTTTTTTTCCAAGATTCGAGCAAAATGCCTCTGACAAGCTGGCTACATTCAAAATCCAGACAGGGTTGTACTGAACTTCATTTCTAGGTTTAAACCCTAAACTAGCCAAGTTTCTCATGTGTTCAGCATCTGAAATGAAATTGTCACTCAGCAGTATAGCTGGTCTGCAAGTGGACTCTTGCCTTCTGTGTGGCTTTTTAAAAACATACAAATGGTCAGACCAAAGCTCCATCTTGGCCAATGCCTGTCTTCCAACAATGGCTGGTGCCAGCTACTTCAGAGGGAAAGAACAGAACAGTGTGATTTATCAAGTGATCCATGCTATTGTTCAGTCCCAGCTTTGGGCAATCAGAGGTTTAGGGACACCTGGAGCATGGGATTGCATCCCATGCTCCATCTTGGGTAATAGCCATTGATGGACCCATACTCCAGGAACTTGTATAACTTTTTTTTTAAAACTCAGCTATATTTGTGGCCTTTACAGGATCCCTTGGCAATGAGTTCCACAGGTTGACAGTGTGTTGTGTGAAGAATGTTTAGTTTTAAACCTGCAGTTATTGGGCAACCACTGCCATATTTGTCCTTTCACATAACATAAAACATCCCTACTCACTTTCTCAATATCATTCATGATTTTATAGCTCTCTATCATATCCTCTTCTCTTTTCTAAGAGGGACAGTCTCAGTCTTAATCTCATCTCATAAAGAAGCTGTTCCATACCCCTAATCATTTTTGTTGCCCTTCTCTGCACTTTTTCCAATTCTAATCTTTTTTTTGAGACAAGGTGACTAGAACTGCATGCAGTATTCAAGGTGAGGGTGTTCCATGGATTTATATAGTGGCATTTATATTTTCTGTCTTATCTATCCTTTTCCTAAAAGTTCTTGCATCCTGTTAGCTTTTTTGATTGCCACTGCACTTTGAGCAGATGCTGTCAGAGAAATATCCACGATGACGCAAATCTCTTTCTTCAGTGGTAACTGGTAATTTAGACCTCATTTTGTATGTATAGGTGAGATAATAATTTCCAGTGTGCGTTACTTGTCATATATTGACATAGAATCTCATCAGCCATTTTGTTGTCCAGTCATCTAGTTTTCTGAAATCCCTTTACCTCTTCGCAACCTCTTTTGTACTTACTATCTTTAGTAACTTTATCATCTGCAATTTTTGCCATCTCACTGTTTACCCCTTTTTCAGAACATTTGTGAATATGCTGAACAGCATTGGTCCCAGTACAGATCGAGGGAGGAGGGGCGTGGAGGTGGTGCTATTCAACTCTCTGCATTGCGAAAACTGACCATTTAGTTCTACCCTTTGTTACCTGTCTTAATCAATTAATCAATGAGAGGACTTTCCGTCTCATCCCATGAGAGCTTACTTTAATTAAGAGCCTTGTTTGTTGGTTTTTTTCTTTTTTTAGAAACTCCAAATACACTATATCCACTGCAACACATTTGTTGACACCCTCAAAGAACTCTAATAGGTTGGTGCAACATGATTTCCATTTATTAAAGCCATATTGACTTTTCCCTAACATATTATGTTCATCTGTGTATCTGACAGTTTTGTTCTTTACTACAATTTCAACCAATTTGTCTGGTACTGAAATTAGGCTTTCTGGCTTGTAATTGTCAATCATCTCTGGAGCCTTTTTAAAAAATTGCTGTCATGTTAACTATCCACCAGTCATTAATGGTGTTTAGGAAATGTAGATCTGTATCCTGTCCTGAGGTGATAGTTGAAATCCCCCGTTATTACTGGGTTTTCTGTTTTCAAGCCTTCTGCTCTCCCTGAGCATTCTACAATCACCAGTACCATCCTGTTCAGGTGGCTGATAGAAATCTAATAGTATATTCCTACTGCTATATTCTTATCTGTAGAGATTCTGTGGTAATGTTTGATTCATTATGATTTTTACTATATTTGACTGTTTCCTTTCACATATAGTGCCACTCCCCCCCAACACAACCTACTGTCATTCCTACATATTTTGTACCCAGTGTTACCATGTCCCATTGATTATCCTCATTCTATCAAGTTTATGTGATGCCTGTTATATCAAGATGGTCTTATGACCAGGCATCAAAGTTCACCCATCTTAGTATTTAGATTTCTTGCATTTGTATAGAAGCACCTTTTTGTAAAATGTGTCAATATTTAGTTGTCTGACATCATGTGATGTAACTGAATGGGTCTCATTTTTGTTTTCTTGTTAGTTCCTACCTGTACTCTATCAGATTCTGTTCTCTCCTCTTTACTAAGATATAGAGAATCCGCTTTAAAAGATCCTCCCATGAGGGATGTGTCTGTCCAATCTGGTTGCTCCTCCACACCTGTTAGCTTTCCCCCAGCCCTTAATTTAAAAACTCAGCTATGATCTTAATGTTACCTGCCAGCAATCTGGTTCCATTCTGGTTTAGGTGGAGCGTACCTTTCCAGTTTAGGCTCCTCCTTTTTCCCAAAAGGTTCCCCAGTTCCTCAAACTTAAATCCTTCCTCCACACACCATTGTCTCATTCACACATTGAAACCTTGCATTTCTGCCTGTCTGCCCCTGTTTGTAGCACTGGATTGGCTCTTACATGGAGGCGCAGCCAGGCAGTGCTGCGTGCTGCCCTGCCTGCAGGTGCTATCTCTGCAGCTCCCATTGGCTGGAAACCACAGTGGAGCTTGAGGGCCAGATTGCAACATCTGGGGGGCTGGATGTGGCTCCCAGGCCATAGTTTGCCCACCCCTGGGTTACAGCCTCATTAGGAAGCTCTCAGTCCTGCCTAAGCAGACTGCTAAGATCAGCACAGAGCCCTCCCAAACAGACCATACTATAAACCTCAGTCAAGGAGGCACAGACAAGAACTCACTCCCAGGGGTCACATAGTCGCTCCTTCACCTGGAGAACTCCCTCACAACACTCCCGTTCACTGCTCCTGTTCAGATAGATAAGACAGCCTAGGGCTCAGGCCCTTGACTTGTTTAAAACTGGCATAACTCCACTGAAGTCAATTTATACCTGCGGAGGAGCTAGCTCTACGTGTCACCTGAGCAGTGAAAGGAAAGTTTCAGAGCTGACTGTCATTTTGTGGATACTGTTGGACACATTCCAGAAGAAATCCCTACAGCTGACATACTTAGTCATGTACTGCTGGGCTGAATATGGTCTGGCTACAGAACTCACTTATACATACCAAATGTGTTCACCATAAAATGCTTTATTCCCTGACAGGTGTGGCTGAGGTTAGCTTAATTAAAGTTTGATACGTACAGCACCACCTAGGGGCTGAACAGTATAATTCAGTTTAATATTCCATTACATCTGCCCCTTTAAGGTCTCCATTCCTTCCACTTACCAATTTTACACTATCACAATGCCTTTAAAGTTCATATGGATCAGTCTCAAGTGTCTCTGAATTGTACTTGTTTTCTAATTACATAACCTGAGCATGTAACAACCTGGTCATTTGGCTGTCCATTAGTTGCAATGACTGCCTATAGTTGATCTACAATCCTTGAGTCATCTTCTCTAGTCATCTGCTACTTGTAGAGTTTGCTCTGTCTGAGGAACAAACTGTACATGTTGACAGCTTCTGTTGAACTCTCCACTGTTGCTCTCAATAACATATGATCCGGGTGCTGAATTCTTTTTCTTTACAACATCTGGAGCTGTCATCAATTTTCTCCATCCAATTTGACAAGAATGTGGTCACCAGGTTCTTGACCCAGCAGCTCTCTGAGTAAAGTCTCTTTTAGCAATTTTATCTGATTTGGCTACTCTTCATGTCTGGTCACTTTGGAAATAGATTCTTTCCCAAAATTGTAACAGTATTGAAATTGAAATAAAAATTGAGCTGTCTTCCCATCAGAAATTGTGCTGGACTATATCCAGCAGCCACCTCTGGTGTTGGCCTAACTCAGAAGAGCAAGGAATGGATCATCCTGCTGTTAGATTTTCTTCACTGTCTGTATAGGTCTCTCAGCCTTTCCATTCAGATGTGGTTTAATGTGGGCTGCTAGTTATATGATCAAAATCATGTTTCCTTCAGAATGGCTTAAATTCTACTGCAGTGAATTTTGGTCTGTCCATCACTAGTCAATCTGGAATACCAAAGTGAGCAAAAGTGCACTTCAGTTTCTTCATGTCTTTCAAGGGCGTTATTTCTATATACCTGGGAAAATAGTTCATGAGGACCAGATAATATCCTCTGAATTTGCATTAATCAGCAAGTAGTCTTTTTCACAGTCTCTCTGGTAGAGATGTTTGTACAGTGTATGGTTCAGCATCGTCTCAAGTTGATTTGTACTTGATCTCCTTTCAAAAGTCCAATATCCTCAAATCCTCCATTGAGTTATTCCACCTTTTTCACTAGTCCCATTATGGCTACCATGCTGCAGCTGAGAAGATTGTTGGTCTTTGATCCTTTGATCACATGAGCTCCAAATGCAATATTTTTTGTCTCTAAGTTTCTGTAGTGCACTGGCCCATGCAGTTCCAAATAGCTCCAGGGTAATTCAGAACTGTCAGATAACTTCAACTATGGAAAGGACTGAGAGTGATTGTAAATCTCTCCTGAGATTACTGGGTCTTTAGCTCCTGAGTCAATGGTCTTACCATGACTTTTGATTTCCCTCTCCAAGCAGACTGTCATCACTAGTGATAGATCCAAGAAACAATGTCTTTTGATTGTCTTTAATGTGAGTCAATTCCCTGATGGCACTGGTACATCAAACAGCTGCAAAATATCCATTTTATGCTTTTATTACAACCTGTGCCTCTGGCTGGACATGAATAATCTCTTGGGATATGACTTTTTACACACCTTGTGCATGTAGACTGGAATTTGTCCCTCTTAGCCTGTAGTGGAGCTGGACCTCTCCACAGCAGCCAGATGGAGAAGCCTGGCTAGAGGTATGTGCAGTGAGGGGCAGAAGCAGAAAGCTTATGAGGAAGGGGCTTGAGGAAACACTAAGACATCAGGACCTGGGTGATGGAAAGGAATGGCTGAGCACAGCAAGGGACTGAAGAAACTGTGTAAAGTTGGAGAAAACATAAATCAAAACCAGCCTAGCATTTGAAGTGTGGTGCTCTGGTTTTAATAAATGAGACTAAAGGAAGGGGGAGTGTTTGACTTTCAAAACTCTGGGTGCAGTCATTGGGAAGCCCAAGAAGGGGAAACTGAGTTAGCAACTGAGCCTGATGTCAGACTGGCTAACATGCTGTACAGAGGGCACCTCCCACCCCATGTAATAAGGAGCAAGAAACTTTGTATTAAAACTCCTGCCTGCTGGGGAAAACCCACATGGGAAGAAGTCTCATTGTCCTTAGCAAATTACAGCTAGAAACAGGGGCTGTTTATAGCTGCACACTGTACGAGTCACAGAAAAATTCTGTTTTTGTTTTTTTTCACCCCTCATTGTCAGTATAATGACCCCCTGCGGGTCATCAACAGGTTTTGTACATGAGACCTTCTGCACTGAATGATGGTCATCTGCCATAGGCGCTAAAGTAGTAATTCCTCTGCTTTCTAGGTGTAGTAGACTCTTAACTTATTTGCCTGGAGCTGGGCAAAGTCTCACTCTCAGTGTGAATGGGATAAGCACTGCCACCTGAGGCTGGTGTTTGAGAATCCGGCTGTGTTCTTCCTGCTTTACACACTGTCATCAGCAATAACTCTTAAATTCATCTTTAGCTGGCATCTCTGCTGAGGGCAAACGCGTGCCGATGGATAGGACCTGGCCATCATCACCAGACCCTGCCTCTAGTAGGCAATTCATTTGGAATAACAAATACACCTTAAATTGTAAGTTGCACCTGGATAATTTGTGAACAGAAAAAGAGGTTAAACTTGTCTAAGCCATCCACTACAAGTTATTTATCCAGCTGCATTTTACAGGCAGTTCTCCAGTCATAATTGCCCTTTAATTTAGACTGTAGTTAGTGTAGGATTTTTGGTAAGCACTGGAAATTGTTTCAGATGTTGCAATAATTCTTTGGACTGCAAGTCATAGCCTAGTGAAACAGCAGATACAGTTTGTGTGCCTAGTATAAGTGTATCATCCGTCAAATAAGTGATACAGACTTAGGCAATTTAAGGGGAACAATTAAGAAAGCTATCATCCTAGTTTATCTTCTCTGAATTTCCTCTAGTTTGTGGAAATCTTTCTGGGGCATTTAAAATCCCCATCCTTTTGCCCTGTGAACTAGCAGGGCTGTGTAAATGCTAAAGTCTGTTAAATCCAGACCCTAGAGGAAAGGAGAAATCTGAATTTAGGGTCATCCAGAGGGACTTGAACAGTTAAACCAAAATCTCTTTCCTGACGTAATTCTGACTCATCACATTAATATAGACCCACAGGGGCATAATGGGGATTTTAATAAGCTAATTTTTAAAGGCCTTAAACATTAAAAGTGCAATTAATTACTAATCTGGCATCTTTTCAACAATACTTGTGGCTGCAATTCAATGTGGTATTGGTTTAATATCTGGTATTTGCTTTAACTAGGGCTGTTGGCCTGATCTTGCACTCACTGAAGTCACTGGGACTTTAGCCATTGACATAATGGTTCCAGGAATAAATTCTATGGCACAGATTCAGCAAGGTAGTTAAGCACATGCCTAAGTTTAAGCATGTGCTTAGTTCCATTGACGTCAATGGGATAATGCTCATGCCTTAAAGTTAGGCATACACATACGTGCCTTGCTAAATTATGGCCAAAATGCTGACCAGCCAGGCAAGCATACTCAGTCAATTTACAGAACTTGTTCCTCTCTCATGTCCGTTTACTTTACGGAAGTCATACTTTTTCTTTGCATGGCAAGAGGAGGAAAAGCAATCTCTGTTAATTCCTAACTTTGCCTCACTGCACATAATTAATCTAGAATATTCACCCACCCTCGAATTCCAGTTTCCCTTCTAGCTACTAGCCTCTGACTCCATACTGCTCTCTGCACCACACCACCAATGCAGAATCCTCAAATAAGTGTTGGCAACACCAACCTTGAAATGCAACAAATGTGAACTTGGCTGTGAGCTGGACAGCTTGAACAAACACTGAAATTATCACCTGAGTGAGAACAGGAGTTCACGTGGCACTGCTGTAGCTGGCATCACAAGATTCATATGTCCCTTCATGTTTCAACCACCATTCCAGACCACATGCATCCATTCTGATAACGGGTTCTTCTGGATAGCAAGACAAAACAGTGCAGACCAACACCTGTTCATTTTCATCATCTGAGTCAGATGCCACCAGTGGAAGGTTTTGGTGGTGGTTGGTTTTTTGGTGGTTCAGGTTCTGTAGTTTCTGCATCAAAGTGTTGCTCTCAAGACTCGTGAAAGCATGCGCCACACCTCATCCCCTTCAAATTTTGGAAGGCAAGCCAGATTCTTAAACCTTCAGTCAAGTGCTGTAGCTATTTTTGGAAATCTCACATTCGTACTTTGTGTTTTGTCAAATCTACAGTGAAAGTGTTCTTAAAATGAACAGCATGTGCTAGGTCATCATCTGAGACTGTTATAACATGAAATATGGTAGAATGCAGGTAAAACAGAGCCGAAGATATAAAATTCCCTCCCCCCACCCCAAGGAGTTCAGTCACGAATTTAAGTAATACTTTTTTTTAAATGAGCATCATCAGCATGGAAGCATGTCCTCTTCAATGGTGGCTGAAGCACACATGTTGAGCATTCATGAAGGGGAATATGTTTAACACATCTGGCATGTAAATACCTTGCAATGCCAGCTACAAAAGTGTCATGCAAATGCATGTTACTTTCTGGTTACATTTATAAATAAGAGATCAGCATTATCTCCTGTAAATGTAAACAAACTTTTTGTCTTAGTGATTGGCTGAACAAGAAGTAGGACTGAGTGGACTTGTAGGCTCTGAAGTTCTACATTTTAGAGTTCCAAAAATTCTAATGCTAGAATTAGGCCAGGACCTAGCATTTACATCCTAGAATCATAGGAAAAGTGTTCATGTATCCTTAATGCCTACAAGAGGTATTTTATTTTTTCTCATACAGATGACAGTTCCAGAAGCACATCCCCTTTACTTGTCCCTTACTAGTAATGATCCAGCCCAGCTTGTAAAATCTGAAATGATCATCTCCCAGGGTAATATGGCTGCAAGGCAAACCCAGGAACATTTATAATGTGTGGTCTGTGTATACATTTATTTTTTTTTATACCTAGATATTCTTCACAATAGGTATCTGTTGTGGTTTTTGTGCGTGCATCTGCTGCCAGATTTTGAAGTAGCGGGGGAGGGGTGGGAGGGAGAATGCAAAATGGATGTTTGTTACATCACCATTTGAAAAATACTTTGAAAGTTAGTTGGAAAAATGTTTTGGGCAATGTCAAATTTACTGAGCTCATATCTCAGAGGATTCTATGCACTTCTAAAAGCTTTCCGCTCAGATCTCATCCACCCATCTTGAGCATTGTGTTAATGCAGTTTACAAATTAATGGAGTTGAAGGTAAGAAATTATAAGCAGGGGGTAAATTTCAGATTAGCAAAGTGTTTTTTGTTCTTCAGTTACTGTGGAGGCTAAATACAACTGAACGACGGGCTTCTGAGATAGGAAACAAAGACTAGAATTGCTCCAGAAACACACGTGCATATTGAGTTTTCAGAGATTGTCTTGTATTGTCTACATAGCCTATGGTCTGATTCTGTGTGGTGTATTTCATACTTCACACAGCTAAATAGTCACACAGGGAAGCAAGGAAGAGGGAAATTAATGGTCAGATTTTCAAAGTGCTCGGCACTAACTATTGCATTTAAGTGCCAGAGTGGGAGCTGAAATACTGGCCATAAAAGACATAATATGCTAGGATGAATGTTTATCATATTGACACATGTATTAACCAGGATGGGCCAAAATATGTGAACCCATTGAACTTCAGGGGGGTTAAACTCTTTTGATTTCAGTTTTGTAAATGGAACTGAAGCAAAGTAGGAGTAAGAATTCCCCCAGGATGTGACCTCTGAGTCTGCCAGGATGTGCCCATGTGAAGCGATTCCCACGCTTATCTCCAAAGGTGGCTCCCTTCAGCAGGCATGGGGAATGCATGGTGTGTTTGGGAGGAGCAGGAATGGGTGGGAAGAGGTACAGAAGGTATAAATGCGTGTGGAATTTGTTTTCTAAGTCCTGAAAAAGCAAGTGCAGATTAGGAGCAGCTGAGGGAGCAGAGCTGTGTTTTGAAGTGCTAAAAGCGGCTATGTAGTGTTTAGGGATTAGTTTGTGTGGTGTTTTTACTCCACTCATTGATAAACTAAACAACTTTCTGAGTGAAAACCAGACACAGTCCCCACCCAGAGAATAGGCACTGTTGCAAACCAGTGGTTTGAACAGAGTTGATCGGGTATCCAAGCCATGTAACACTGTCCTTCTTCCCTAATTGGATGATTTATGGAAGTAACAACTGTACATTAGAATGCATAAATAAATAGTTATGTGAGCAAGCCAACTAGGGAAAAAGAACAATATCAAGTGACTTGTGTAACTACCCAGCACAGGACAAATGGCAAATAAGAAATAATGCATTTTGCTACTACTAGATACTGGAAGTTACATTATCTGCTGGAAGTCTATTATGGAACTGCTGGTCATGACATCATGGTTAAGGCTGAGTTCAATTTTGCCCTTAAAGCAGGGATTCAGCCTCTTATACATAAAAATACAGTCTATCCTCCCCAAATATTCAGCACTGACTCTTTGGGCACAAAATGAATTTTCAGAGTATTTACAAGTAAATCCATCAATTAGTTTGAGTTAAAATGAGTAGGAATGGACCTCATTCTGGAAAGTTGCAATATAACAGTTTTTTATTTCTTAAATCCAGAATCTTAACACACAAGAACCAAAATCAGAGTGAGACAAAGCAAGCATCTCTCTAACACAGAAGTACACCCCTTATTGCACACCCTCTTTGCAGGCTGACTGCTGCAGGGCTAGGCCCGGACACCACCCCGGGCCCCACAGGCTGCTAGTCTGCAAGCTGCAGAATTTAAATTCTAAGGGGTTTAAAGTGATATTTTACATTGGCTTATTGAAAATTGTGATAATTGTATGTCGTCTTTGTCCCAAACAATCTTGTAACAGAATAAGATTCTTCACTTTCCATAATTAAAACACACTGAAATCTTACTTACAGGCTACATTTGGAGATCAGCTTGTAATTAAGTTAAATTAATAACTGTTATAGCCAACTGCTATGATTGTATAGGCTACAAAATAGGTCAATTTAACGACTCAAGTAATTTGTGTGTCCATTGACATGCAAGGTAACTCAAGCAATCATCAGCCTTCTTCCATAGCTAATTTACATGGAACAAGTTTATTGCTTGTAATGGCTCAGTGATCTAAAGCGGGCCTGGTAGATTATTCAGTCCGTCACTGCTCTTTGAATGCGTTGTGGCCTCATCCTGGCTTGGCACCATGACACTGCTGTCTGGGCTCCATGGTACAGCCCAGGCAGTGCTGTGGGAATAGAGAGGAGTTCAGAGGTATCCTTAAAATAGAAACACTGGAATAGGGACTGGGTTGTCCTTGCCCTGCTTCATATAGTCCCAATCTCAGTAACTCAGCCCTCTAAACCAGGGGTCTCCAAACTTTGAGACAAGGGACATATTTGATTTTTTTGAAGAGGCTTCATGGGCCAAAGCAACTGTGGAAAAAATTAAAATGTGCAAAATCATTAAAACCAACACTGCTCTGTGTTGCATTAAATTCTAAATCTGGTATAAATGTAGCTGTATAATCCAATGCAGGTACTGTGAAATCACACAAAATATTTGTCATAATGTGAAATGATTTAATCTTTTCTATTTCTTAAACTCAAATTTGTATCACAAACACACACATTCAAAATTAAAGAAATATTTTAGGATTAGTGAGAAGTATGGTACTGATGTTTTTCTGACAAAATTGCATTTAGCTGTGGTTCAAAGTTAGTGTTCCCTGTCATCAAAATTGATTGTAAATGTTCATCAGACAAGGTCGATCTGTAGTTGGATTTCACACTTCATCATCAAAAATGTGTTTTCATACACAGGTAGTGCCAAGCACTGACATTAATCCACGGACAGTTTTTTACATGCTGCATTGATCACGCGGCAGGCATTTATAGAACTCTACCAAATTTCCTTCTTTATATCTGTCCTTCAGCACATCACTGGATTGCAGGAAAATGCAGGGTTATAGCAGGCATGGGGAGAAAGGAGCAGGCACGCCGCTGCAGCAGAGCAG